>JANPWX010000619.1:3652137-3849622 GCA_024734555.1 Trochalopteron elliotii
CGGCGCCGAGCCGCCGCCGGGCCCTTGCGCCACTGCCCGGCTGCGTGCGCCGTGGCAGCCCCTTGGCTGCGTTAATGTTACCTCCCCGTGGCCGCCGAGCGACCCGGCTTGCCCGACTTTCTGCCCGCTCCGCAGCTGGAGATAGGGAGAAGCAAGTTTTCCGTATGGGGATGCGCGGTTTGGAATTCCAGAGGCTGTCGGCTCAGCGGGGAGGGAAGGGACCAAGGGGCTGCCGCCTCCCGGGAGCGCGGCAGCACTGAGAACGGGGCCGGGACAGTCCGAGATGAAACCTGCTCCGAACAAATGCAGGAGGTCGGTGCTGGATCTTTAATGCCAGATGAGAACAAACTGTGGAAGATACTCAGCATTGTAGTAATACATTAAAAAAAACCCCAAAAAACTAAACAAAAAAAAAAAAAAAAAAAAAGAAAAGAAAAAAAAAGGAAAAACCAGCACCAAAAGAACTTGCCAAAATAAAGTTTGTGCTTTTTTTAATATTTATGACATAAAGCTTCTTAGGAAATCCCAGTGATCTGTGTAGCTCAGCTCCTGTTGTATGTAATTCCTGCTAATCTGAATTTTTGATAATGATGAGGTGAGGGTCTATTTCTTTTGAGGAAAAAGGCTATGGTTTCTCAGTGTGAACAGTTTAGGAGAAAAACATTCAGTAAATGTACCCAAAAGACTATTTTACCTGCGACAGCACACCTTCCGATGTTTGTCCGTGGAAAAACTACAGCTGGGTCTAGGTACAACTTCAGGGGCTTGAGGTGATTGGAGCTGGGTTGCCGTAGGAGTTTATTCAGCCCAGGTTTGGGAATTCAGAGTGCCCTGCAGCACCGTACTGGCTTTTGAATATTCCAGCAAGTTCTAACTACAGTTAGAACAGTCTTAAATTGCAGTGCTTTAGCTGTGGAAGAAAAATCGGTTAACCACACCAATGTGCTTTCTGGCTCAGAAGATCTCAGAGCTGCAAATCTTGGAGGTTCTAGGATCTGTGGGTTTTAGGGAAGCACAGTGATTTGCTTGCCTTGTTCTTGTACCTGTCCTTGAGCATCCATATTTGGCGAGTTCTGCACTGGGAAAGTACAACTCTGGTTTAACTTGAAACCACTTGTTTTAGATCATTTGTTTATTTAAATATATTATGGCACTAACTTATAAATCTCGTGAGGTTTAACAAGAGTTAAAACTGTCATGCCAGTTAAACATGCTGCTTATATGGAGTTCTGTTTTATTTTGCTGTTTAGTACCCAGAATGTTGTCATTCATGACAAGGTTCTTCAGCTGTTTGAGACAGACCTATGTACATACACCAATGAGGTGCCATCAATTTGATGGCTATGAGCTCTTCTTTTCTGCCACTAGTAAATGGATTAGCACTGATTTCAGGATCTTGAAAGTGACAAATTTGTCTTGCCTACCCAGCTAAGAAGAAGTTACCACAGTTCTGGTTGCAGTATGAAAAGTGAAGAGAGGGACTGGGAGGTGAAATTACATATAGGGTTTAAGAAGGTAGGGACAGTTGCTGCTACTAGTTTCTGTAGGTATTACAGGTTTTCTTGCAATGGTACTGCAAGTTCCTCAGAGGATGATTCCCATTAGAGTTTGTAATGGGGACTACTGCCCAATAGTAGTGAGTAACGAATTAAATTTTAAAAATCTCTTCTGCAGTTTTCACATGATAACTAATTCAATTTCTTGCCTTTTTTTGTTTGTTTGCTTGCTTTGTTCCTGGATTTACTTAATTTCTCTTTTAGTTATTAGTTTGCCTGTTTCAGGAAAGGAAATGTTACTTTTCTTCACATTATGTTAATCTATCTCCCTCTTTGTTAGTAGTCATTCTAGATGCTGCTAAATTAGAAATGCATTATAATGGTGTTAAACTCTTTCCTTGACCAGTAAGAAGCAAAACAAGGTTTTGTTTCAGGCTTAATATTTCTCTTGCAGCAAGACAAATCCAACACACTGTATTACTGGCAGAAATAGTATGGTGCTGATGCAACATGACCCCCATGTAGCTTTTTGCAGTTCATGGGGGATTTAGTTTCTGAAAGTGCCTAGATTAGTAAAAAAGTAAGTGAATTTTCAGATCTTGCTCGGAGGGGTTAGGCGAGAGGAGAAAATACGTTTGATAATTCTCTGTGGAAAGAATCAACAAATTATTCATTAGAATTTAAAGCAAGAAGATATACATGAGCCTAGGGTGAAGGGGAAGAACATCCTGCCTATAGATTACAGTTTTGTGTAAAATTAGTTGGGAACTTGAGAGGTATCCTAATGGGTCTTTATGCTACCCACTTTTTAGTCTGACAGACATTGGGCAGAACAGATGCTGCATGTTGATGACAGTGAAATGCCATAGTGCAATGGTTTTAAGCTATGAATTGGTGATCTGACTTGATGCTCACTTTAGCTCAGAGGCTTCTTCTCACTTATACATCTGTTACCCCATGTGGGCAATTGATGTTTTGAAACTTATCTTTGAAACAAACAAATGACCCTTGTGGGCCGCTGACAGATTTAACTACAAGCTAATGTTGCAACTGACACATATTCCTGTAAGTCTGATTGTTGCCTTTTTCCTTTCCCTTTGAAAGGAAAAGGGTTTTGAAGGAGCAAGAGAAACAGTATTGAACCTTTATTTGCAGAACAGATACAGCTATGGAAAGAACCAGTATGAATGCTTAGTTGTTAAGATGATTCCCTGCTGCTTTCAGCCACCAGCTTTTTAAGTGACAGGATGCTTGGCATGCTCCCTGCTTGCTTCGTAACAGCAGGCTTTTGTTTTCTATGGTGATTCTTGATGTGGACCTTTGTCCTTTAGGGATAGGTTAAAATGCAAACTGACAGTTTCTTCGAAGTACTGGCCTTTGGTATAGTAATGAATATTATATATTAGAATTTTGAAAATAGTTTATATATGTATTGGCTTTATGTGGCAAGGTTCTTTAGCCAGGGAGCTACCGAGGTGTTCTGTGAGAAGCTGCTAGAAGCTTCTTCCCTCATGTCTGACAGAGCCAATGCCAGCCAGCTTCAAGATGGATCCACTGCTGGCCGAGGCCACCCCTGTCAGCAGCAGTGGCAGCACCTCTGGGATAATAGAGTTAAGAAAGGAGGGAGAACTGGGAATTCTCACTTGCAGCTGGAGAGAGGAATTAGAATGCATGAGGAAAAAAAACTCTGCAGACACCAAGGTCAGTGACAAAGGAGAGGGAGGAGGTGCACCAGCCATCAGAGAAGATATTCCCCTGCAGCCTCTGGTGAATCCCATGGACATCCACGGTGGAACAGAGATCCACCCGCAGCCCACAGAAGACCCCACACTGGAGCAGATGTTGGTGCCCAAAGGAGGCTGTGACCCTATGGGAAACTTGTGCAGTACCGGGCTCCTGGCAGGCCCATGATAGAGCAGATTTGCTGGTGTGGGGGGAGCCATGGGAGACCCACATTGAAGGAGTTTGTTCATGAAAGATTGAACCACATGGAAGGGACTCACACTGGAGCAGTTTGTGAATAATTAGTCCATGAGAAGCAATCATGTTGAAGTTTATGCAGGACTTTATGCTGTGGTAGGGAACCCTCACTGAAGCAGGGAAAACTGTGAGGAGTACTCTTCCCATGGAGGAAGGAGCAGCAGAGACAGTGATGAACTGACTGTAAACCCTGTTTCTGTCCCTCTGCTCTGCAGTGGGGAGGAGGGGGAGAAAACTGGGAGTAAAGTTAAGCCCAAGAAGAAGTGGGAGAAAAGTCTCTTAAAGTTTAGTATTTTCCCGAGTCAAGTCTGTTTTGCCCATGATGGTGATTGGTGAGTGAACCTTTTGTTATATTTTTCCTTTCCCTGTACAGCTGAGGAGGGAGTGATAAAGCAGCTTTGGTGGGCACCTGGATTCCAGTCAGTCAGCCCACCACAACAAGAGATATTGCTGGGATTGATCTTTGGTTTTCATAATATTAATGAATCAAATAAAGTTTTATGAAATGTTCACATGTAGGTTACAGTTCTCTAAAATAAATTAAATTTCTTGAAACTCTTTGTATGATGTCTGAAACAGGCACTAAATACAAGTAACAGACATGATCATGTAAATTGAATGCCAGTGGACTCCTATCATAATGCAGTATGTGTTGCCTAAGGGTTTACTCTATTTTATTGAACATCTAAACGTGAAAACAGCTTATTGTATTTACTGTGCACTGTTACACTTGGCTGAGTCTTGCCAAAGGCATTGTAATATTTATATCTTGCTTTTCAGAGGAATTAAAACTCAGTGGTTCATTTAATTATTCTGAAAGCATTTTTTATTTTGAAACTTAGAGTTCTGGTGGCCTATGATCAACTTCATTTTGGCCACTAGAGCGTTTGTACAGCTCATTTTCTTCCCCTTTTTGTTCATTAGTTTTTGTTTTGTTTACCTGTGCTTTTCTCTAGTAGGCACGTAGAAGGAGTTTATTGTGTCAGGTGCCTGGTGGGACACTGTTTGTACGTGCTTTGTGACTTGGCTGTGCTGCATGAGCACCAGATGACTTATGGGAATGCTCCTGTGGGTTAGTGTAGGGAAGGGGTTGAAGAGCTGAGCTGAGTCCATGAGTAACTTACAGCCTGGTTGCCATTATAGTTGCTGAAATATATTCTGGAAATTTACATTTAAAAAAGGTATATAATCCTGTTGTTGACTTCATGTGTAGTTAAAAAATTATCATCAATGTGTTTGTTTTATTTTTAGCAGGGACTAAAATGCAGGAGACTGGTTCACAGCATCTGTTATGTAATAGAAAAAAAAGTCAAGACAGTGGCTGTGGTATCATTTTGTTCAGTATCTCTTGCTAGAGTAGCAAACCCAGGAACAGATCCAACTTCCCTTTAAGTGAATGGCAAAACTCCCATTGGTCACAAAAGCACAGGATTACACTGTGGGTTTGGAAGAAATAATTGGTAATGAGTTCAGCTCCTGGAGGGCATTAATTTTTGCACCATGAAATCCGTAATAAATTGAGTTAAGGAGATCCACATAACACGCTGGTAGACAAATGTTATCCTTTCTGTCCTTTTATGTAAATCTGTTGAAGACAGAATTTGATCTTTAAGTTATATGTTCATTTAAATAGTAATATTCTGACTGGCTATGCACTAATTTAAATATTAAGTGTGAAATAAATTAGAAATATCTAATCTGGTGCAGTAATGTAGTATTAGGACAAAGAAGGATTAAAATGCTTGGTTGTTGATTAGGTCTTTGGGAGACAGTGTTAGGTCTCTAGGGAGAGGGTCGCAGTTACCATCAGGATTTGTGGAATGAGAGCAGGGTTGTATCTGAATTGAAACTATTCTGAAAATGCTGTATGATGTTCCGCTGTGAGAGAATTTAACATGGGATCAAAACCTGCTGTACTTGAAGCAAACAGACTGCATTTTTAATTTATGGTAGTAATTTATTTAAGCCAATTTACAAGTTCACTTGTACTTTAGGTTATAAATAAAAATGTCCAACTGTAAAGGGAGTGTTTAGTGCTGAAGAATTACTTCATAGGTGGGCATGTGTATGAGTTGCCCTTGGCGGGACTAGAACTCGAAAATGTTTTTAGTTGCCACTTTAACAAAAGAATGATCCTAAGCTTAGACTGGCTTGGTGAAAAGGGCATAGGACTTTCCAAGGCATGGTAGTTGAGGTGTATAGAAATGAAAAGTATTAAAATATTTCTTTTCGTAGAATGTTTACGCAATTTAAAATACTTCTTTTGTTGTTGTTTTGATTTTTAGTGCATAATGTTAAATATGCTTAAAACTTTGTATTACTCTTTTTTTTAGATGTTCTTGACTTGTATCCTTTGGGATTAATCAACTCTGCTGTAACTTTCTTTCATTTCACTATTTCCAAATGATATGTTTGACCCCCCTTCTCCTTGTTAATTCTGATGTTTCAGCAGGTGAGAAAGTGGAACCATTCTTCTTCCTTGCCTATTGTATTTGATAGGAAAGAAAATATCAGTTTGTGTTATGTTTGCTGTGTTTCCATTGTTTGTTTCCTGTGTATTACAGATTGAACTTAATTTTAGGAATTGACTGCCAAAAAGATAAACCTAGTTACCAAGAGAAATAGTATCTCAGTTTGCAACTGAGTGCAGTTAAGAGATCTGAGAACACTGACTGAGCGTAATTAGAATTCCAGTAGTGTCTTCAAAGCTATTAAAAGAAGTGATGCAAAGACAAGTGTTTTCTTTTTTTTTGAACATTGATTTCTCTCAGTAATGGTATGATACGTAGTTATATAGTTCTTTTTAAAAGTTAGTGCTGTTTGAGAGAGATTATATGGCAAAATGTGAACGTACGTGTCTAATGCAGTGTTGTGTCAGATATTATAATTTATGCTTCTTGTAGCTGCCTAAATTATTCCATCCTATAATATCATTAGTGGTATTGATATAATAAAATCATTAGTATCCACAGAATAGTTTAATAAAGTTATTCTTTTATTATATTACTCTTAGAAAGTCACAACTTACTTTCCTTAAATAGTCTTCTTAACTTAAAATTTCTGTGATCTGCGGTTGGCCTTGCTGAAAGATGCTGCTTCTCAATGTGTTCTTGTGAATCATATTCAAATAAATAAAATTTCAGGTTCAATAGGAATTTTAGGCATTAAATGATTAGGGGGTGGGAATGTGTTAAATTGGCTATGTAAATTTTTAGATACAAGCATGAGAAACAAAGCCGTATTTTTCATCATGTATCTCTGTAGTGCTTCTTGTGTGTGCACAGACACAGACAGTTTTTCCATTTGCTATTATGGAAGAGTATTAGGATGTGGTTTTCCTTGTCTGAGATTTGACATAAATGCTGTGTGATCAGTTTGCTGCTTGGTACCTTCCTTGTAATGAGGAAATTGGCACTATGAAACACCCACCACTATTCTAAGATTTATTGAAATTTTTGTAACTCTTGTTGTAGAGCTACATTATTTTTAGTTTCATTTTTACAAATATTACTAGATATGTGATACAGGAACTATAATAGACATTCAGTTGCTTAGTGTAATCAAAGCAGACCAAATACTTAGATACCAATTTAAAACTGTTCTCACAGGAGTTCACTTTTTTCCCCTTTTTTTTTTCTTGCCTCTCCTACTTGATACCAGGAGATTGCTGACTGTAAACAGATTAAAATGAAATAAAAATTAATCTTGAAGTAGTTAAATATCTCCATTCCAGTGATCTATATCTGAAGGAAAACAAACAGTATTTAATGCGTCTGTGTTCTTGGGTCTCTTTGTAATGGTATTTATTTACATTAAACCACAAGAATCTTGAAGCTTAACTTTTCCCTTTGCACCTGACTGTATGATGAAAAAGGATGTAGTTCCACACCTATATCCTTCTCAAGTGTAGCCTGTATTGATGTAATTGTTCCTTGAAGAGACATCAGCAAACCCATAGTTCTGCTCAGTTTTATTTTAAAGTGCATTTTGATTAAAATTTAAATTTAGCAAGTGGAAAAGCCACTTTCAAGCTTTAAAATTTGCTTTTCCTTCAAGTTAAAATTAAAAAAAGAAAAAGAGACAGTATTCTGTTCTCATTTTGTTGTGCTGTGTAAAGTTCATTGTAGGAGATTTACTTTTCCATTAGTCTCTTCAATTGTCGTTTATGCAGAACAAGCTACATTGAGAAAACTGAGCCAAGGAGGAGCTGTGTGAATTCCGTGATGCCCCTTTTCACCGGTCCTCCTTGCCTTATAGGGTAATACATAGAGCCTCAATTTTACTGCTCTGTGCTGCATTCCTGCCTTCTTGCTGTGACCATCTGTTGGTTGTTTTCAGGTGTTCCTGACTAAATTAATCACATCTTTTCCTGTGTTTAGGTACTGTGTGAGGGGTGTGGGTATTTCAAGGATTCCCTTATCCTGTTCTGAGCCGGACTCAGCTGCCTTCAACATGGTGTTGAGTGTGAGGCAAGATGTTTAAGAAAAGAGGTGAGGTGGAGTGGAGTGGAGTGGTGGAACTCACTGTCTATTTCCTGCACTGTCTTTTCTTGCACCAGGTCCTGAGTTAGGTGCTGATCTTGCTGGATGTGCATTGGAGAACAGAACTGGGCTGACTGCTCAGCCAGCAGTTGGCCCTTGGCAAGCTCAGGCACCTGCTGAGGTGCTGCACAGAAGGCATAGCACTGCTTCTCCTTCTTTCTGCTCTTCTGCAGCCAGAGCTCAATAACCTCTGCTGAAGGGCACAAAGGGCCCTGGGGAGGGCAAGATACTGCTCTTTTTCACTCCCAGACATGGACTGAAGGCACTGTGGGGTTATTAAGGCAAGGTTTAAATGGCTCAATTTGAGAAATGGCGCATATGACAACAGTAGTCAAAGTTTAAAGTTAGATATAATATAGCTGTAGTTCCCATTGTGCAGAAATACCTTTGAATATGGACAGCAGTTGCCTTCTGAAACTGTTTTTGCATGTTTGAGGAGTTTCCTTTTTTAATGAAAAAAATAACCTCTGATGCCTTAAATTGTGGTTAAGTTTTCAGTAGTTTTTGAGAGTTACCTGTGTTTGCTTATTTGCTTGCATTAAAAAGGAACAATAAAGCTTCACATCTGAAGTGTGTGGTCATATGCTGTATCTTGTAGGAAAATGGTGCTTCTTTATAACAGTTTTTGAGACGTATTTTCCAAATATTAAAGGATAATAAAAGATTTCATACATGTACAACGGTTTCAGCCTAGGATAGGAGTAAATGTAGTTTGTCAATTGTTTTCTTCTGAAACAGAAGTATTTTCTGAATAGTCTCACAATATGTCTTCTGAATATCTCATTAGCAAACAGAGATGTGAAGTAGCTGTTGAGATTTTGATTTATTTTCTCCCCACCAGCTCTTCCCATAGGTGTGTAAGATTGCACACCGGCAGATGGAGCCCTGTGCCAGCAGCCAGCTCTGAGCAGGCTTGTGAGCGAAGCTGCAGCCTCTCTAACCTGAGCACCAGGCGGGAGTGGCTTCTTGAGCATGTTTTGTTCACATCAATGAATATGGGTTTAAAATTAAATGTCTACCATTAGCCCTGCAAGTCAAGGCAGTGACTGTGTGCTGAAATGCTTAGGGACAGCTTTGTGGTGTTCATGACGGGCAGGCGATCGGGTGAAATACCCTGATCTGTTCCAGGGTGCTGCAAGGACCAGAGCCCATGTGGCTTGCCAGGTTTTTTCTGTTAGCTTCTGAGCCAGCTGGATGTCCTTAGGCGAATCTTGGTTGAAGCCATCGAAAACAGCGCCTATGGGAATCTCTTAAGAAACTTACAAAGCAGATTAAAACACAAATTTTGAGATGTAGTTTTGTATTTTCGTTTTTCATATATACTAACTGCTGATTTTTTTTAACCCAGGTTTTTGAGTATAGAAAATTGTTGAATAGAGCAGTTCAGAAATTCAAAATCAGCAGTAGCTAATCTTGCGTGTTGCCTGTTTTGCACACTATGTGTCCACACCCGCAGCCCAAAGCTGTGTTACGTGGCTCAGCTAAATGATACAGTGGACTGGGTTTGTTGACATTTGTGTTGGCCACTTGTAAAACTGTGAAAAATGTCTAAGTTTTTTGCAACTTTCTTTAGAAATCAGTTTACCTGATGCAGTTTTGTATATAGCCAAGTTACTCTGGTGTGAGGACAGTTCTTAAGCAGTAAGATGCTAATTTTATTTGAAAATTTGAAATGCAGTTCTTAATTTTGAAGGCAGAAAGGAGGAAAATGTTTGAGAGAAAATAGGTAGTAAGGTTTTGTTCTTGTTGGGGGGACATTTACTGCATTTGTCCCAATAAGTCTATGCTTGAAATATATGAGAGATTAGTATTATTCTGTGATTGTAACAGGTACGCCATTTCTATAACATATGCCCTGCATTTTTTATTTGAAATTCCAAGTGTCTTAATGTTTACATTTCAAAACAATGGGAAGGGTGTGGGTCCCTGGTGTTTTTGCTCTGACTAATATTTCTGCACAGTAACACTCCTGTACTGTACCTTATATCTCAAAAGAAAAAATAAGTCATTCTCAAAGCCTGAAGATTTGTCTGATGACTGTATGAATACTGGGCTAAGTTGCAATCTGAAATAATCTTTGGAAATGTGTTTCTACCTGCTGTTCATTATGTGTGTTAAACTGGCATTCAGATGTTAGGGAATGCACTTAGAAGTGAGATTGTGAAAGCATTTTTCAAAAATAAGTTATTCAGTTAGAATTCTACTGGATTTTTTTTTTTCTTTATTTGTTTTAATGGTTAGTAGTTACTTTTGCTTATGGTTTGCAAAAATGAAATTATGAATTTTCTTTCACATGGCACATAGTTGGATGGGGCTTTGAGCAACCTGATCTAATGGAAGGTTTCCCTGGCCATGGCAGGGGGTTGGAATAGGTGATCTTCAAGATCCCTTCCGACCCAGACTACACTGTGGTTCATGGTAGCAAACTATTATAGCACTCCAGTCATTCAAACCCAATTATTTGTTGCAGTCTGGAGAGGAAGCTCTAGACAGTATTCAAATTTGTTGTTGTTTCAATGTATTTTTAAAAAACAGACACAAATCACAGCTATAAACACGTTTGGGCTTTGAAGGGAAGAAATAAACTATCATGTGTGGGGTTGACCCCAGCCAGAAGCTAAACACCTGCACAGCTGCTCACTTACTGCTCCCCCCAGCAGGCTGAGGAGGAAAATAAGGACAGTGGAAGAAAACTCGTGGTCTAGGACAATGACAGTTTAGTAAGCAAAGGAAAAGGAAGGAAGAACAAACCAACCAAGCAAAACTAAAACCAACAAAAATTTATGCAGATGGAGTCACTCGCCACCTCTCATCTGCAGCACACCGTGGTCCAGCCAGTCTCAGAGAACAGCTGCTTTGGAAGGAAAACTGCATACCCCCGTCTTTGCTTTACCCAGTTTCCATTGCTAAGCGTGACATTATATGGTGTGGGATATCCTTTTGGATCGTTTGGGTCAGCTCTGTCCCCTCACAGCTTCTTGCCCATGTCCAACTGTGGAGGGACAGAGTTGGTGGGAAACAAAAGCCTTGATGCTGTGGAAGCAATGTACACAATATTCAGAATACTGGAATGCTATCAGCAATGTTTTAGCTATAACCCCAAAATGCCAAAGTACCATGTGCACAGTTACAAAGGAAGTTAATGACATCCAAACCAGAGTCAAGACAAGTAGTAATGTATCTTTTCAATAGTAAAAATCTCTTTTCTAGAATATGTTATGAAAAGCATTTTGTAAATTTGTAGCAGCATTGATGATAGATGGATATACAGCTTAAATTTGTGAGGGGGGAATTTCTAAATTTATATAAATACAATTTAGTTAAGCAAGTCTCCATTTTTAAAATAATAATTTAGAAGAAATTTTACTTCTATGGAACAGTGGCTTCTCACATATGCATGAAGTTGCAACATATATATTGGGCATTAGTGATGTCTTAATCCACCATTGTTTTGTTCAAGAATGATCATGCCCTTTTGTTTTGAGCCATTGTGTTTTTGTGTTCTTTGACTTTTGATTTAGTTAGTACCAGAGGCAGTGATATTAGCACAAATAGGAAGCTGCAGCAGAATATAAGTATTAGACTGGAGTGTTTATGAAAATAAGCTTAACCTGCCTCTCAAGGGCATGGTTACAAAGTTTAGCTCATGTTCTTGTTAAGGGGATGTTTTCTTTGGAGAGGAGGGAGTTTTTTTCAGAAGAAGTTTGACAGCAAAGCTTTCAGTGAAATACAGGGTAGAGCTGAAAAGACAAAATGTTCAGAAAATTACATTCCAATGAATGTTTGCCCTTAGAAGCAAAAGAAGAGCTTAATAATCTTGTATGATGCATGAAATGAGTGGTAAAGTCAACAGAATGGATATACTGGTCATTAAAAGGTGAGGGAAATAAGACAAGCCTTCATTAAATTCGGCCTTTAAATGTTTTTTTTTTAAAAATACAGAAACACCAAGTCTTGCACCTGCCAGTGCATGGAGAACATCATGAAAAGATGACTGATAACCAGTGTTTTTCTGTGCTTGATGCATCAGTTGAATTTTGGCAGTTGCTCTGAAGAAAGTGAAGACCACCTCTGTGTGTTCAGCATTCCTTATGAGTCAGCACCTAAGTCCTTTGAGAGATTTTGTATAGTGCCTGAAGCATTCAGCAGGGAAGAACAGCACATGTTGAATAGCAAAGGTTGTAGTGAGGACTGATGTTTTGACCCAGGGAAGATGATAGAAATGTAGAGCTAGCAATTGTGAAAAGCTTTGGGAAATATCAAAGCTTCTATGCTCTGGTTCTCTCACAATCCAAAAGATCACAGGTGGTAACTGAAACAGATTAATCTGTAATTCTGATAGAAGCATAAGTAATACATTTTTCTGCTGACTGTATACAGTACCTCAAAGACCTACTGGTAGTTGCCTCTAGCATGACATTTTATCCCTGCCACAGTGGTTTTTGTTAACAGGTTACATTATGTAGGGAAGGAGATTATAGTAACTGAGGCATATAAAAGACTCCTGCAAAACACAGAACAAAACATTAGCTTCTGCAGAGGCTTGTGATCTGTATTGATGAGCTGTAAAGCAAGTGTTTGAAAAACATCTCTTGGTCCTCTGAGGTCTGAGTGGTTTCTGAGTGCAAATGAGGGATGAAAGGACATGTAGCTGCAGTCTTACAAGCAAAACTATTTTGACTGAGGTCCTTGAACTTTTTTTATTACTTGAATTTGTATCTTGGTAGCAGGAGTGGGCAAAGCTTTAATATTCTAGGTGTAGCTTTTTATTTATTTATTTATTTTTAACCTCACTAGCTGTAATGGCAAAGCATCTTTCAAAATCTTAGCTCTGTTCTGTTAGTAAAACACATGTGGTGTTATACTTCCAATCTGGCTCATGCCTAGAAATGGTTTTTCTGCTGGGCTAATTACCAGTAATTGTGATGCTCTTGTATAGCATCTTGTATAGCAGTAAAGGGAACTAGCAAGGTAAATTAGTCTAATACTGATATTTATGAGCGAAACAGTATGGACTATTTCATATGGACTTAAAAATGTGTTATATGAAATTATAAGTTGAAAACCAATTAATCAACTAAGAGGAAAATTCACCTGGTAGCTAATGTATTTTAAATTATATACACTTCTGACACTTAGCCTTTTCTGAAGGTAAAATGACATTGGTGGTGGTTTCATTCTTATTCCACTTTGGAGATGGATTGTATTCCCCTTTGGAGCTGAGGAGTTGTGCTGGCTTTCCTGCCCAGCTTTGCAAATACAGTGTAGTTCAAACTGATGTTGCTGTGCTTTATCCACCAATGAACAGTTTTGCCCATTCCCTGTATCTAAGGTACAGATTCCAGGTGTATGTCACAGAATCCTTTTTTCCATATTTTGTGTTTGTAGGACAGATTTGAGTCATTATCTGTAGGATAAGGAGATGGTAAAATGCCTTAGTAATTCCTACAGGGACTATTTATGTAGAGGAAGGATATTCTTGTTTTAGCCTAGAACTTGCCAAAGTTTTTGTTGCTTATATGGTTTTAAAAATAGCATAAACTACATTCCAAGGATTTTTATCTGTTTTGCATTATTTGTATGTGTCTGTGTATATAATTAAAGTAATTATTTAAATATTTAAAATTTAAGTTGGTTTTTTTTTAGTATATCCCTAGCTATGTGTTGCAATATCATTTGACTGTAGGGTTTTTGATAATTTTTTCTTGATTTTCAAAAGCTGTTAAGGAATGCCTCTACCTATTTTTGTATAAAATCTGCTTTGATAACAGATAAACAGTTTGATATTTCCATATGTGAAGGTCTGTGTACAAGTAGTGTTTAGATAAAATGCTTTAATCTCTTATTATGCATATTTTATAATTTTATAGTTAATTCACGAAGTTAGAGTAATTTTTTTTTTGTTGTATATTTTTGTGACTGGTTGTAAATTAATCATAGAAGTACGGTGTTAGCATGAATTAATTATGCAGTAAACCAAATGGCTATTTCAGTATTTTACTGAAATGCCAAGAGTTTGAGGAGATCTTTTGTCTTTATAGATTAGCCAGAATTCATTGGGAAAAGACTTAGTATGTTTAAGGTAATGGGAAAATATTGCTTTCAGTACATCCTACAAAGATCCTGTTTAAAACAGATGACAGTCTGTCACGTTCAGTAGCACATCAGTCATCAGATTTATTCTAATTCCTTAAGCTGAACATTTCATTCAAGCCTGTAGATTGTCTTGTCAAACTACCAAAGGCCTCATAGCTTTTCTGTCAAGCGTAGAGTTGCACCAGCAGTTCACAAATAAATGCTAAGCTGCAAAAATACTGTTTATTTTCTTTAACCTTTTATTCAGTTAACTACACTGTTCTTTCGTGTTATTTTCTCCACGTGTGTTCATCACAAGGTATTCTAGGGACTGCTTCCTAAACATGCCTCATCCTGACCACAGCCACTTCAGACCAAGGACCACTCATTTTGGGGCATGTTGTTTTCATTTGTAGCAGTCTAGACCACCATGGTTATCACATTCCTCCTCTAATCACAAAGGCCCAGTGAGCAGCTCCATTTGCTGCAGACGTGAGAGAATCCACACTAACAGCTGTGGTGTGGCCAGTCTGGCTTTGTGCAGAGTGGCTGTGGACTTCTTGCCCTGTATGGAAGGGGCACTTTTGCTGTCAGCCCATATAGCCATAACATTCTTTGTATTTATTCATCACAGTCTTTCTAGGATATTTTCTCATGCTGTATTGTGTATGTCTGTGTCTTTTTTTTTTCATTTCCTGACCATCTCTACTTCTGAGCATTTTGCCTTAAATGAAGTTTTCTGTGTAAACCGTAGCACTTGCTTATGAAGTCTACATAAGTCTACATGGTGATGAGAACTTGACTTGAGACATACTTTCTTTGAAGTCAACATATGTATTTCTGAGGTAGTAAAATGTTGAGAATGGTTAGTTGAAGTTAATTAATTGAATTAAGAAAAGAAAGTAAACTATTAGATTGGTGCATTTGTATAAATTACATTTAAGGCCAAAAAATTACTTGTAAAGTACTGAAAGCCTCATGTCCAGATAAGACTAATCTCTGTATTAAATTGCTAATGCTATGGCATTCAATATAAAGTTGTGACTGTCCTTTAATAGGAAAAAGACTTCCTTCGTTGTCTCTTTTAGCTGTTAAAACATTAAATCTAAGGTGTCTGTTAAAAGTTTTCTGGAATCACCAATTTCAGAACTCTACTTTTCACTTCTAATTCTTCGCTGTAGCTTGTGATTTCTTCTAATATGTGTTTTTTTCCTGTTTTTTACATGCAGTGCTAAATTTTCTCTCTTAGTCTGGTGTTTTTCTTTGTTTTAAAGCCCTGCTCTTTGTAATACTTTTTCTTGATCTGTTCAATGACCTATGTGTTCTTTTAGCAAGCTTATTCCTTGAATGGATATTCTGAAAGACACATTGTACATGTCCAAAAAGAAACTTTGGGGTTGAAGCCCTAGATAAAATTAAAGCCTCAGTATATAAAAAAAAGATTGTTAAAATGTCAAGATAATGAAAAGTCAAAAAATAAATTATACCTATTATTAATTTTGAATTGTATTCAAACATCAAAATATCTATCATAGACAAAAGCTGATTACAGAGAGATAAAATTCAATTTTACACTAGGATAATTATTTTATGTATTTTACATTTATTTATAAGATCAGATAAAGGCCTGGAATTCTCAATATAAATCACAGTATGGTCCTGATGAATGCCAAGGTCAGTAAAAGGAAACCACTTGCAAAACACACTGCTACTGCAGAAAATACAAGGTGAATAAAATGAAACTGATAAACACCGTCTTTCCTACTACACATTCTTTACTTGCATTACAGTGTTAGAGCTTTGGTTTGGTTTTTGGTTTGGTTTTTCAAAGGAGTGAATAGGTATCAATGCTCTCAGCATCCTCCCATGTATTATCTGTTGGCAGATTAACATACCTTTGCTAAGTAGAGACTAATGCAAAACTTACTTGAGATCTGTGAGTGAGAATGGAACTGTTGTCACAGCAGCACTGTGAAATTAGATTGGCCCTATTCAAACAGTCTTGTGTGTGCTGGAGATGTAGTTGATGGATCCAAATGCCACGTAGATGGCAGAGCCCATGATTTAAAAGTACATTTCTGTAATAAATATCTTCCTATCAGGAAGCCTAATTGTGTCCAGAATCAAATCTCTCTTATGTCTTCAAGAGAATGAAATGTAGCTATTTTTCAGACTTGACAGGACAATAAAAGCAATTCTACATTCTCTCAGAAGTGACTCAGTGTTGGGTACCTCAGCTGAGCATCTGGGCTAGTTTGAACTAAAGAAGACAACACCCTCTCAGAAACTGAATTTCAAGTCAGAATTTGAAGCATGTAGATACTGAACTGAAATGGCAGCCATTCATCTTGCCACACACCTAACACTTAATAAATAACCTGTAGTATTCAGAGATGGTGTTTTTTATGTGTAGCTTTTGAGTCCTAGAACAATAAAAACCAGAGTTCTTGACATGGCATCTGCTTCACAAAAAAGTGTTACTAGACCTGACAGGTATTTCATCAAGCTGGACATTTTTCACAAGTGTTGGCTTCCAAAACATGTCTTCATCATCTGCCTATATTTGGCAGCAAGGAGTTCTGCGCTTTTTGCTTTTTACAGAGTCCAGCTTTTCTGGGCTTCTGTCAAAGTACCAGTGTCACTGGGGTCAGGAATTTGCACCATTATCCGAGTTAGATCATGTCAGAGAGTTGTGGCAATGAATAGTGAGGAATAGGATGAGGAACTGGTGTCACTGAGCAACTCTTCTTGGTAAGTGCTGGGATTACAAGTGGTATTTTTGTTTTCTTCCAAAGTTGTAAGTTTTTTATAAGCTTGTAACTTGTTCTGCTTCAGCAAAGGAAGGGCCAGTGCTGCAGGGTCAGGATCTGATCTTTGATTTCTCAGGTAGGATTCAGGGTAAAGGGTTTTGTGTGTCAAGTCGTTTAACAACTATGGAGTTCTAATACAGTGTTTGGTAAGCTGCTGCACAGGCTGTAGCTCAGCAGCTTTCATCTGCTGGGCTGGTGATGAGATGACTGAGGTCTGCTTCCATGTAGTCAGGCTTTCTTTCCAAATGCTGAAAATTGATTAGACTGCAGAAGTACCCATACAGAAAGACAGCTACCTGTCAGAACAGATTCACCTTCCATTTTTTGATACAATTGGATTTCTTTCAAGATCATTTTGATAAAATTGGATTTCTTTCAGGATCATCACCATTCCTAATTCAGTACAGTTGTAAAAGGGCAGTAATGGACCCTGTCCACCTGTTTGTTCACGTATCCTGGAATATAAAAGAACGAAGCATCCATGAAGGATTCCTTTTTCATAAAGGTTATGGATTAGGGTGTGATGGGTGTTTCCAGAGACTATTATCGTGGGAGGTACAGTCAACCAGCTAAGGGTGTTTAAGTTAGTTTTCTGCACTACAGCAGCATAAATGTAGGGTGATATAAATATGCCTGGGAGCAATCTTGAGCTTCTTGCTTTATGGACTCAGAATTTGATGATAGCAAGAATAAACAGAGTTGTGGGGTGTAACACTTCGCACAGTGTACTGAAGGTGACTGCTATGCAGGTGTACAAGGTAACTCTAATTAAAACAGTTTCCCCTTGAAATGTAATTTTGTTCCTCCTCTTCACTATCCAGTGGTAGACTAATATTTGTCTCTGGAATGTTTTTCCAGGATCTGAAGTGGAATTACAGTATCTGAAGGTTACTAAATATTAAGCAAAAATTATAATTCTCTTCATAGTTTAAAAGTATCTTTCATATTTCAAAAACCCTCCTGGATGTACAATTCTTTTGGCAAACATTCACTGTCTTGCACTAGAGAGAAAACTTACTGTAAATAGCATAGGCTGCATTCGTAGTGAGGTTCCCCTCCAGTCGTGTCCAAATTTACCTTAAAAGTTAACAACTAAAAAGAAAAAATCAAGCTAGGTATTTTATGGAGAACCCATTTAGTGTAACTTATGACACTGTCTTTCCAGTAATACAGCTATTCAGGTCATTAGAGAGGTTGGGGAAATTAAGAATTATCTCTACATCTTCAGCTCATAAAAATCCCACATGTAATAAAAACCAGTGATGGATTTTTTTTAAACTGTATTCCTGTAGAATATAATTATGTGTGAAAGTGTCACTGTTTAGTAATACAGGAATTATACTGAAAATAAAAGAAAAAATTTGTTCAACTTGCTATAGAAATTCATTCAGATTAATGTTAAACTCCAGTTACAACGAAGTGCATAAAAATTATCAGGTGTTATTCAAAATGTTTTGAAGAAAATCTTTAGCTCATCTGATTAAAGAAAAATGTGATCAGAGCATGAGTTTGCTCGTTATGGGGTCTCTGGACTTCTCAAATGTCTTGAGAAACAGGTTTTTAGGGAGGTGTCTCTTAATGGATGTCTGAGTGTAGGTGTGTTTTTTCAATCTGTCCTGAAAGCACTGTGAAAAACCTTATAAATACTGCTACCTTTTCCTTAGGTTTAGTTTATATATAGTATCTTTGATAAAAAACAATAATAATCTTTACACTCAGTAAAGTTCAGTGTGGTGAGTAAATGAAATTGAATTCACTTAACTCTTTTCAGGCAGACAGCAAGTTATGACAAAAACAGCAACCTCTCCACAACACCTCCTTTTCCAAACCAGACTGCTCAGCAGATGCTCAGTCAAGCTGAAGAACTGAGTACAATGGAATACTTTCTTTGGATAAACAGAAATATGAACAGAAATAACTGATTAGATATCGTGGCTTTAAAGTCTGGAAGAAATTAAAAGACAAATGTTGAAGACCACTGAAAGCAGTGTGAAAGGGTCATAACATACCAGAAAAGTTATGCCTTTTTTTTTTCCTTATATTTGAGTCTGAATGTGTTAAGATTTGCTGTTCACAGTAACAATTTATGAAAGCACAACACTAAAAAAAGTTGCTTTCATTTATAATGAATTTTAGGAAATATTTCAGAAGACTTTCTTCTTTCCTCCTAGTTGGACTGTGAGATAGGAAGTTATTTAGGAGTTTTCTTAGTGTTATGATTAGGCACAGATGCCCTACTCTAGTGCACATACCTTAGTCAGGTGCTCCTTCAGCATGAAAGGGGAGATAAAACTGTGGAGCCTGCAGGTCTTGCAACTTCACAATGTCCAGGAATGTCTTCAGAATTATTCTGAGTATTTGAACTGTTGGTCATATTTTCCCTTTTTTAAATTTTGTATTTTATTTACACTTCTATTGTTATAAAGTCTTGATTTTTTTTTGTCTTTTAGTGATGCCAAGCAGTGAAATACATAATAACCACAACATCTAACAAGCCTCAAAATATTCAGCACAATTATGTGTAAGAGAAAGCAGCCATCAAAATAAGCCTGGGTTTCAGAAGTACCAAGGAAGGGTTTTTCTTCCTTCATCTAGTAAGTGGATTTAGAACTCCTTTGCTCCACCCAGGAATAACTGATCTGGGGCCAGTATTCAGCTGCTGTGTCAGCTCTAGTGTTTTGGCAATGAAAAAATGAATGTATCTTGAAGAACTGAGGAATAAGTAGTGCAAGGTATTGAAATATAGGATGAACTTGCAAGAAAGAATAAAACATCCACCTGTTTCCTTTTACAAAAAAACCCCAAAAATAACAACAACAAAAAAAACCCGAAAAACCCAAAACAAACAAAAAAGCCCAAAACAAAACAAAAATCCACAAAATCAAAAACAACAACAACAAAACAAAACAAAAAAAAAACAAACCACAAAAAAAAAAAAAAACCACCAAAGAGAATAATTTTGCTGAAAATGGCTAGATAATTGTAGGTCTTGAATTTTTCTAGGATTTTTTTCTCCATTTGTCTGTGTGGAAAGAATCTGATTTTAAGACTTGGAAACCCCTAAGAAGTTTTTCTGTCAGTTGTGTAACCTGCAACTTATATGAAACTCTTTGTAGTTTATATTCTCAGAGAAATTCTTCAGGGCTTCTCCACTGTAAATTACTTTCATGGTTTTGGCTGAGTAATGTGCTTACTAAGGGTTTAAAATGAACTTTCTTCAAAACCCAGTAAACAAACTTGGGCTTTTTAAAAACATATTTGTCCAGCTTCTTCGTTCTGTGTGTTGCATGTCATTATAAATAATCAAAAGATTGAAGAATGATCCATGTATTCAAATATTAAATTAAAAAAAAAAAAAGTTGGACTATTTCATTGGCTGAAAAGGAGCAGAAATGACAGAGTTTTCATTATGTGTGTTCTGACACTTCTGCTTGTGTTTAAAATTGTTCTGCACCTTGCTTTGGAAGACCTTTTGTCTTCCAAAAAGTTTCAATGGAAACTCAGTTTTCCATTGTTTGTAACTTTTAACATTTTAGACATTTTAGTTGGTTTCTTTTCACAGCAGGAATTTCCTGCCTACTGGGTGACGTTGACTTATTTTTTTGTAAGTTTCAGCTGAAAGATGGTTTTGGATTTTTTCCAAACAAGTGTTAAAGGATAAATATGTTGTTTTCCCTGACATAAAAAAATTGAAGTAGTTTGATTGGTAGCCTCATATGTGAAGATGTTTTGCATTGCTTACTTCATGTTTGGCAGGGAAATTGATCCACTGTCAGAAATATCTGGTTTGTGACTGATGATCTAACTTCAGCTAACACCCCTTTTTTATCTTGTATTTTTTTTTTCTTTTTGTTGTTTTTTGCTTGTTTTTCTGTGATTTTTCAGCTGCCTGGCACTGATTCGCAGGGTGACTCCCTTTAATCTTGTACCTTTCTTTGTTGGTACAGCATCAGGAAACTGTGCAGCAGTTGCTATGATGTTTAATGTTTGCAGGTTTAGCCTCTTCAGTCTTTAGCTTACATTTAAGTTCTGGACATTCTCAACAGAATTATTTTACTGAGGTGTCTCTGGTTCTCATTGAGTTTTGGCCCACCTCAGAATCTTATTCTTCTCTGGGAGTCCAAGATAATTTCTGAATGTGTAGCTTGTTATTTTGAATTGTACTGGTTTTCTGATTTCTTTGATATTGCAGTGAATTTCAGGGAAACATCTGGATTAATTTTCCAAAATCACTAACCTAGTAATCATACCTAAATAAGCAACTGCACATAAGGCATGCTATATATCATGCATGTTAAGCATGTTGTAAAGCGCACAGTCAATGCATAAGTGCTGAAAATGTTGTTGTTTGAGTGTAGCAAACATAAAATCATAGGATAATTTAGGTTGGAAAAGACATTTAAGATCATTAAGTCCAACCATTAATGCAGAACTCCCAAGACCACCACTAGACCATATTCCCTAGTACCTCATCTACACATCTTTTAAATACATTCAGGGATGGTGACTCCACCACTTCCCTGAGCAGCCTGTTCCAAAGCTTGCCAAACCATTCTGTGAGGAAATTTTCCCTAATATCCAATCTACACCTTCTCTCATGTAACCTGAGACCATTTCCTCTTGACCTATTACTTGTTAGTTGGAAGAAGAGACAGACCCCTGCCTCACTACAACCTCCTTTCAGGCAGTTGGGGATAGCAGTAAGGTCTTCTCAGCCTCCTTTTGTCCAGGCTAATCATCACAGCTACCTTAGCAGCTCCTCATAAGGCTTGCGCTCTAGACCCTTCCCCAGCTTCATTGCTCTTCTTTGGATATATCCTGAAGTGTGGCATTTCTCTGTAATTTCCACTTCTTGCTTACAAGGGTGAAGTTACTACTCCTAGTCAATGAGGGCACTATGTACAGGATCCAGCTGCTAAATTTAGAAAAAAAAAAAAAAATCAGAAGTTCAGGCAAGACTGTACAGTTATTGAGTCAAAACGTGTGTGTTCACACCTGAGCAACACTCTGTGTTCCTATGCTTTTACTGCTGTGCAAGCATGGTTAAGGGAGCAATTACTCTTGTAGTTGAAGGATAGCTTTCTCTTCAGGTAGTTATCTGAGAAAATGATAGTTAATTTGCTTGTAAAGAACAAATAGGGCTAATGTGAAGTCAGTGTTATTTTATTTCTCTGAGCTTTTTAGTTTGCAAAATTTCAGGTGATGTGATTCCTTTCAGCAGCTGAAGCATACACAATAGAATTGGAGTAGTTGCATAATTTGGGTAGAACCAGTGCCCTGAATATGTTGCTTTATGACAGTGGTGGAGGCATATTTATGTTTTCATGCTGTTTAAAACAGCCTGACAGATACATAACTGGTGTGGCTGTATTTCGCTGCAGGAAACCAACAGGCCCCTCTCAGTCCCCATGTACAGGACTGAATCTTGAAAGGTTGGCACATTTCTGACAGGCCTCTGCATGTTCAGGGCTCATGATAGTTTTTGGTCAGGCTCCAATATCCACACTGTTTGTAGCCTTTATGCTTTTTATTTTTACTGCATTTGCTGTCAGGAAAAATGGTCCTATTTGAAGGTACCTTGAGAAATATGAGTTGGCTGGATGAATCAAGTTTCTCTGCTTCAGTGTGTTTTTTTGCCTCCTTTTCTTCATTGAGTCCCTGTTCAGTCTTACCTCTTTCTGTGAAGACAGCCAAACAATTGGAATGTTTTTGGCAGAAGACATAGTTTCTGCTTAATGCTATTACTTGTATTGGTGGTTTTTGAATTTGGCACTGAGTTACTACTTCACATTTTTATGTGCATATAATGTTTTGTGATTTTATTTTTGCTTTTATGGTGAAATCTGGGCTAGTAACTTAGTTCTGTGATAAAAGAAATTATGATTTGGGGATTTGGTAATTTCAGTGTATTGAATATACTATACAATGAATTTTGCAAACATAAGCACTGTAGACTCATGTTTCTTGAATCATTTCCATAGTTACCTTTGGAGCTGTTTAGTCGCAGTGACATTTTTACAGGTTTGGGGGAAGGATGGATTTTGTGGGGCTTGAGGCCAGAGCTTTCAGAAAGACAGGTAAAATAACTGTATCAGTGGTCCATTTTTGGTTTACTGAAGGGTGATGTGCAAACCAGTATTTGGCATTTAGCCTAATCCCAAATCATCTAGTTATGTAGTAAACTGAAAAAAATTGGGTGCTCAAGACCAGTAGGGCTCAGAATGCTGTGCACATGCTGCTGTTGCAGTTTCTTCCCTGTTGGCAGTTAGCCTGTCTGCCACATGGGTGGTCTTTGGTTGTGTCTCACTGCTGTTTGGTTGTTGGTTGGTCAGGGGCTCTATTGGCCTACCCTGTAAAGCAGAAAGCAATGTAGTATTTTTTCTGTTACAGGAATTCTAGTTCTGGTGGGTTTGTTTTGTTGCAATCCTTAGAATAACAAAATAGGTAGGCAGGAATTGCATATGATCCGGTTCAGAATGGGGCAATCTCCAAAGTTAGATTGAGTTGATATATCCAAATGAGTTTTGCCCATATCTAGCTGTAGAGATTCTGTAACCTTTCTAAGCAGTTAACTAGTTCCAGTGACCTTCTTCACTGTGAAGTTTTCCCTTACCCGTAACTCTGAGTTTTCTGTGTTACAGCTTGTCTCTCTGAGAAGGATCTGTCTGTCTTCTCTATATTTGCTCACAAGGCAGCTAAAACCCAATAAAACCCCTCTTTAACCTTTTCTCCCTAAAACCAACTAACCAAACTCTTGCAAACTCCTCATAACTCATTCCCTGCAGACCCCTAATCATCTTGAATCACCTGCTGAACTTAGTTCAGGATATCCATGAGCAGGTCAAACCGGATGCAGCACTTCAGATGTGCCAAAAACGTGGGTTTAATGACTTCCCTTTGTCTCCTGACTATGATCCTGTCAACAGGGTGTAATACACAGGTAGCCTTTACCACTATGTAGTGCTGATTCTACTAAAACATTCTTTTGGCTCCAGATAAGACACCAGCTAGTTTAAAATGTGCTTATTTGTTCCTATCTGTAAAGGCAACAGAAATTACAATCTGGTTGTAAAATGTTTAGAAATGGAGATCTGGCTGTCTATAACAGTAGATAATGTGATACATAATACTGAGTTTTAAGGCAAATGAAGAGTTTACAACAAAACTGAAGGATGGCTAAATGATGTGGCTGTTCACGCCTGATCAAAGCATGTCATAATTTCATTATTAGAATGAAAATAATGTTTGTTAGGGCATCACAGAAAAAAGCTGCCTCACAGAATGCACAGCAAGACGAGAAAAGCTGCGAAAAAAGGAGAGACAGTCTTTGACAAGATTCTCTGCAGTTTTCTTTACATTTCAAAGAGGTGGTGGGCAGGGGGAAAAGAAAAGGCATGTATTGTCAAAGAGAAGACAAAACTAAGGAAAAAGAAAAGAATTGGAGGACAAAGGACAGCTAAAAACTGGGAGAGAAGACAACAGAGCAGGCTGAAGATTGTTTAGTAAGTAAAATACAAATGAAGATTGCTAATGTGAAAATGAGAATATATGAGAGGGCAGAAGAGATAGGGGGCTATTGGTGAGCTAATATGCACATAAACATTTCCTGATGCACAGAGAGAGAATTGAGCCTTGAAGACACCTAGTTCAAGTTAGGGAGAAAAAATAAAGAGGAAAGTACTTACCTTTTATCCAACTAAGTTTAATTTAGGAATAGGTGAGACCAATTATAAACCAGTTGGTTTTATGCATTTTTATGCCTCCTCCCGTGCCTGTGTCAAAAGCATGACAAAGACAGTAAGTGCTCTTTGGCTTACAGTATGCCATCATTAAAAGCACCAAATGCAGATTTTGTAGGAAGAATATGAAGAAGCTGCTGCAGCAACAGAGCAAAATTATCTGAGCCCTGTTTCTTCATATCTTTTCTTACTTATGCAAGTTAGTTGAGACTAACTGCATATGTCTTACCTCCTTTTGGGTCAGGAATCAGCAGGGAAGAGAAGCCAGGGATCACTGCTTCACTCTGCCCTCTGGGAAAATGTTTTTAGCAATCTTCCAGATAATGAAGTTACTTTTATTAACCAAAATTTTGAAGTCTTTTTAACAACATGAGAGTTTATAAATTTGAAATAATAGTCATTCTGCATTCATCCACTTACAAGGTTAATCCACTTGTCTATATTTTATATTCTTTTTAAAAGAAACATTATTTTGTATGAACTACTTGTTTTTAAAAGCATATGAAAGTAATAGAATACAATACAAGAAAATAAGTATCTCTGTAGTCAAAGTATATTTCATTTCACAGCTTTTAAGTATCTAGCAGATGAGTACTATTCCACTTGTAAAAGATACTTGAATTTACTCTCTCTGTTATCCTTTGACTAGTGTTTTTATAACTGTCCAAAACTAGTTTTAACTTACTTTGAATTGCCTTAGATTTCTGATAATGCCATAAAGTTTCTTAAGATAGGGAGGAAATGGGACTCTTTTCAGAGAAGTGTATCATTGAATCAAAACGTGACATCCGCCTAGGCTGAGAAAACTGTCTGTTTGTTCCCTGGGGAAATGCTTTGAGATGGTAACTAGTTTTTATGTAGAGTACCCTCCTAAGCAAAGTTTTTTAGTGTAGTGTGCCCCGAGGCAAAACGTTTCAGGATATTTTAGAAGATCCTGCCAATCTAATTAATCTTATGGGAATAACGCTAAAATTCGTTCTCTGTTTCCCTCTTTGTATGGTACTTCATCCCTGCACTGTCAATGGCAAATGTTAATTGCATCTTTAAGGGAGGGACAAAAACTGGCTTATTGCTGTTCCAAGGAGTAGTGGGAACTGGTCTCTTGTTCCACCAGAGGTGGGATGGGTGGGATAGCTCTCTGTGTGGAAAAACTCTTCCAAGACTAGAGGATTTTTTGTGAAGAAGGGGTGGATTCAGTCGACAGCAGCAAACATTTGCATCTTGTCACAGCAGCTGAGGCCATCATTCAGTGGTTGACTTCGATTTCTTTCAAGGCAAGGCCAAGGAATGGGGGTTTGCATTCGTTGGGTCTCCATATAGAGTGGTCCCAACAGGCTTTCTGTTCCTGAGGAGGGGACTCAGTAACTGAACTCCAGCTTAGAAGACAGACTTCCCAGTCCTGCCCAGGGAGAGAAAGCATTGGCATTAGTGTTGCTGTGGTGCTCTTGTGGGGTTGGAGTTACCTTGGGGTGCTCCTTTGTATAGCAGTTATTCTGCAGACACCCAAGAGGTTGGCTTTTTTGCCTCAGAGAGAGGAAATACTGCTACAGCTGTAATAAAAGCCATTTGGAACTGCACAAGTAAAGCCCTGTATGCTTCCTATCTTGCAGATATATGTTACTTTTATATACCTCTTGTTTTTATTTAATTCCTGTGAAGTGTTTGTGTTGATGAACAATTAGAGCCAGAATTGGTATGCCATCCTTTCGAATAAGCAGTTAGATTTTGTTTAGATTTTTTTTTCTCCTAAAATCCATTCATATTCCAAGGTACTGAAAGGCGAAGTATTTTAATGGTGTTTTTGCAGAATATTTTCCTGAATGAATGAGGAAACAGTAATTCCATTTAGCACTATATAAAAAAGAGAAGGCAGTGCAGTGAGCTTAATTTTCCATTTTTGTCTGTCATAGGCATAAATAATTCAAACACATAAGCATGGAAAGAAGTTAAGAGTTCGAAACTGGGACTGCATGAGTCTCATAGGATAATATTAGTATTTCCTGCGTGTTTCAATTTGACATTCGTAAGAAACAGGTTGGTTTTCCTGAAGTTGAATCATTTAATAGTTAATACTGTTTTTCATTGGGTTCCTGTGGTAGACTGGAATGTTCATGTATTTCATGTGTATGCTTATCTAATTAAGCATCCACTAATTTCTTTCTCTTTGGAAAATACATCTTTAAATCAGCACTCCATATATGAAGATTTAAGATTATATCATCTGTTTGTTTAAGGTAAGCATTAGGACAGGTATTATTATTTTATAATAGATTCTTAATCCCTTGTCTGTGAAGTGTTGATGTTTTCATTAGAGTTAAAATATGTTGCATGTGTACAGAAAGCCTGAAATCTCAATATGTGGTCCTATCAATTTTAATTATTCGAATTGTTAGAACAGCTAATTTTTTGCTTAAGGATACACCAATGTACCATTGAATCTGTTTTTAAAGGTTTTTTCCAGTTTAATGTCTGAATCCAAATTCATAAAGAGTTGGAAAAATGAGATGTCTGAGCTATAGGATTCACAGGGATTTTATATGAAGCCTATTTAATCAGGATAACACTGTTATTAATATTCATAAAGTCAGCTGGAACACAAATGACAGACTATGGAGCCTAAAATTTTTTACTTGTGAATTTATTAAAAGCAGCTTAAAAAATTAATGGAATTTAAGTAAAGTTGACGAAAATGAAAATCTTATGTTAGCAGAAAAAAATCTATATTAGAACTTTGTCTAAGACCATCTTGCATTGATATCTTTGACAGATTTCATTGGTACTTAAAGAAGAAAGATGCATGAATGGTCATTTAAAAGGATTTAAACACATTGGCACATTAATTTTTACATGAATAATAAGTAGTTTCCAAAAGCAATTAACTTACAGTGTACAAGATTTGAATAGAAAAATAGGACTGTGACATCAAAGGGCAAAGCAAGTGTGCAGTACATTTTAAACTTTTAATAATACAACTTCTTAAATTTTTTTTTCTTTTTTTTTTTCACAGTAAGTAAAGTAACACCAAACGTGTTTGTGTACAGCTTGGGTTTGTTTTGAAATACACCAAGATCTGGAACAAATAATGTTCTTATGCCAAAGTGCTATTGGTAAAGAACAATTTTTTAAGGCTTTTACATTGATCAGGTGCTTCTGAATCAAGCTTTCCTACAGTTTCTCTGTGTAAAAAACAGATATATACTGACCACATTGTGTGATTTTTCTCCCATACTGCTATATGCAGAATTTTGAAGCATTTCTTATTTCTGTAAATGGCAAAACAGTTAAGTATGAGAGTTCTTTCATTATTGTACTTAACTTTTAATTTTATGTGACTATTGCATTTTATATTCAACTGACAGGGACATTTTCTTTTTTATTTTCATTTACTTTCATGATGTCCTACTAGTTTTACACTAGCACAAGTTGGATAAATAGTGAATAAGGCAATTAGATTTAAAATTACCTCTAGCATTTGGGTTATGGTTTCATTTTGTATTTTCAGGTTTTTTTCTCGGTCTGCCAGTACACTTTGTTTTAATCTCCAGCTTTAATTTCCTCTCATTATTGCACAGATTGATTATTAACAGATTGATTATTGTCTTCAAATGAAAGTAAGGATTTAGAATAATTGTATTTGATTTTTCTAATGGTTCCTTGTGTGAAAACCTTAATGGTCACTTGTGATCGTTTTTGAAATGGTGACTTTTAACACTCACTGAATAATTATGCTTCAGTAAGCTTTGGTTCTAAAAATACCTTATGTTCAAGGTACCTTCTGTAAAGGTATGTCTTGAATGACAAATAACTGTTATGCACAAGTCAGCTACTTATTGCAGTGTTTGTGTTCAGAGAAATCAGTTTAAATACTTGGTGCCTGGAATATTTTGTCATTCTGTATCCTAACATTTCTTTTTGAATTATGGGGAAATTATTTGGCACACCCTAGGGAGCCCCAGAAATCTTTATGTTGTACTTTGATCAATAGGTGACCTGAATCTGATATCAATTTTTTAGAATTTTCTTTATTTTTAAAACAGAAAATTCCTATTAGTTAATAGAACCTATTTCACTTATGAAGACAAAGTCTATAAAATGAGTCTCTTGACTTCAGTCATAAATTTTTCCTGTGCCATAGTCTATTATTTCCGGGAGAGGGCAGCATTTTCCTATATCAGGTACAGAAAGACACATGCCCTGCTTAGACTGTCAATGTTTCTTGTAATTACTCCCAGTATATTTGTTGCTTGCTTATGAATTAACTTGCATTTATGGAACTAAATCATTCCAATCATTTAATTACACCTGAGGAGCTGAACTATAATTGCTTGCTTCCAGCTAGGATCTGATATGGCTTGAGCAGTATTAATTTGGTGTTTACTTTTCTGAGTGCTAAAAGCATTAAAATGATTGTGCAATGGGATTACATTTTACTAATTGCTGGCATTCATTAGCTGGGTAAATGGCGAGGAAGAATGACTGTATATTGTGGAGGGATAAAATTATGGTTTTAAATAGTATATTACTAGACACATTAAGGCCCTAAGACATGTTTTAAAATACTCCAGAGGTTATTAAATACCATATTTTCTTCATGTCTTGCTATATGAATATCTTATTAAAATACTGCAATTATTATGAACCTTTTTGTGCAATATGTAGGGAAATGGCTTCATTGACAGAAACCTATTTCTTGATATTAATAACCCTCTATATTTTCAGCTAATCCAAAAGTAAATGAGGAACTTAGGAAAAGATTGCCAACTTCAAATCAACACAGTTAAACAGAATTGAAGAAGAAGCATACAGCTTCATTTGAGGGATTCTTTTAAGGGACTCAGTGTTCTGCAATATGAGGTGAACTTTTTATTTTTTGTTAAAACCTAAGCACATCAAATCCTATGCATTTTTTTACTGTGCAGATTTATAGTCAACAACAAATATGAGCTAAATGTGTATTACTTGAATATTTAGTGTATGTGTTAGTGTTGAATCTTAGGTGTTTGTACAATTAATTTTTTAATAATTTTAAATATAAAAATAAAATCATCAGCTTTTTTGGTGTTGTATGGGAAAATAATTTCTTCTGTTTTGTTTTTTTTTTAGGATATGTATCTTTGTATAATTTGCTTGAAGTGTAAAATATCTACCTAATTTTTTTTTTAATCTCTTACATTTTTCAGCACAATGACAACTCTCTGAGTGTTTTCATAATCAAGCCACTGTATCTTCAAGGCATGTGTATCTTTTTAATAAATGTAAAAAAAATGTAGCAGAGAAAACATGCAAAATAAGCACAGCTGTGTAATTAAGAATAAAAATTGTCCTATGTACACTAGTTTTTAAAAAAGGGGCTTGAGCAAGGAATACAATTTGTGATAAGTATACTATATTACCAAGATTACAAACTTATTTAGATTTCCTTGTGATACAGATTATAATTGAATTTTTAATGTATAAGAGAGCCTATATTTTAACACCCAAAATGATGCCTGGTAGGCATAACATTTTACTGTAGGTCTTATTGTGGGTTACTTCTTGAAGATCTTTGATTATAGGAAATATTGCAACTGTGTAATTAACTATAGTCTGAAGCAATATGCATGCATATATTAGGATGCATTATTTAGCTGTTTAGAAAGACCTGCAAATTCAGAGTTGGAGGGCCACTTTACCTGTATTTTATCTAGGAAATTAAAGCAAGAGAAAGAATGCTGTAAAGTGAAGCACATGCCACCATCTGTAATAACTGCCAAAGTGGGCAGTCTTGTTGTCTGTAGCAGGACTGCCTGGTATGATTTGGGCTGTGCTCAGTAATGTATATATCCATGACCAGACTCTAGAAGAAAAAACCAAACTAATAAATATTTTAACAAAGGGATCACATACAACAGAAAGCTGAACCAAACAATTATAAAAATTAGATGAGTGAAGAAAAAATATTTTACTGAGAAATATAATTTTTTGCTGACTGTTAAAGTATGCAGACTTCATTGTGCTGCTATAAATATTTAAAATCATTTGTTTTGTAAATTTTCCGTCAAATGAAGGCAAAGTATAGGTCTATTATATTGTTTCAAGTTTATTTATCTAGAGTTTTTTTTTTTTATTTTAGCTCTGAAACCTTCAAGCAAAAACTGGACTCAATGCCAGATCAAACAAGTTCAGAAGAACAAATGGAGAACTGGTCAAAAGGTAGGGACTTTAAAGATATTAATAAGGAAACTCAGGTGTTATACCAGTGCTAGGCAGTGACTGGAGTGTGTTTGTTCTTGCTGATATGTGACTGACTTTGGAAGAAAAGAAAAAACCCACGACCACATACTGCCCCTTAAAAGTACTTGGAGTAACAGGAGAGCAGCTACATGAATATAAAGCTTCACCTTTATTTTCTGGATTATTGAAAATGTTTTTGTATAACTTTCAGAAGTCTTGCTTTAATTCTTAGTCTGTAAATTGCACTTTACTTTCCAACCTTTTTTTTTTAATTGTTAACAATAGATCTGAAAGTCTGTCTTAAAAGTAATTTTATTGGCTATTCATTCCTGGCTTGGGTATGATTAAGCCATCTACTAATATTAATGAGTTTCTCATTAGTAGCTCAGCTGAAATTAGACAGGTGAGGCTTGGAGGTAAAGTTGACCTTGGTTAACTTGGAGCTTCCCCAGTTGATAGAGTTTTCATCTTCATCAGGATGCAAGTGTTTTTTGTATTTTTAGTTGGTTGACCAGACACAATTGTTCTCAGATACATTCTTCTATGTTTCATGACAGAAACCTAAGGGGAAAAAAACCCCACTGAATTTGAGAGTACATTACATGACTGACTGACTTTGTAGAAGAGAATTTTCAGAAGTGGCTTGTGACTAGATTGTGACATGTAGAAGGAAGAAGGGGAAAGACAGGGAAAGGGAGAGACCCTCACTTTAGGGCAGATTTTTGCTATTAAGTGTCTGTGTAAGTTAAAAAATCCAAAATGGAATAGATGTGTCAACATCAAAATTTCTCTCTGTATCCGAGCCTCATAGCTTCTTGTAGGTTTCCTTTTTTTGAGTTTTATACTATGTATTCTCTCTCAAAAGATACTAAGTGTCAAGTTTGTCGTGGAGAGTCTGTTTAGAAGAAATGCTTCGTTTTGTAGATGATGCTTTCCTTTCATATGCAAAAGAATTTCTACCTATATTATTCTGTAAAATAAACTACTTGTAAACCCCTTTTAATTTATGGAATTTTGAGCTGTTACAGAGTGAAGTTCAATAGTTTTTGAATCATATACTCTGTAAACAAAAATAAACATGGTGGTGTAAGTTAGTGGAGAATTGTATTCTGACAATTTAAATGTGTAATGGCTCAATCAGGTTTAGTATCTTTAGACCTTTAGGGGTCAGCATACCCTAAGAATGGTTCAAAAGGTTAAGTTTTCCAAAGTAGGCAAATGAAACTGATTCTCTGTGAAATAGTTTCTTCTAATTGCAAGAAATTATGTTCTGCTGCTGATCAGAGATACTTTAAAAACTGAGTAGTTACCGAGTTTCATGTGTATTATTTTTCTGATGCATTAAGTTAATACTTTGTGCTGTTTATACAGCTGTTTCTTCCAAGCTAACACTTACGGATTCATCTATCCAATAAAAGTTGTAATATAAACAAAAGTTTATATACTTTTCTTTAGCATAATCGTTAATAAGTCATGTAATTCTTTGTGCTTTTTCTCCTAGGAAGGTTAGAAAAAGGGATTATGGGTAAATCTGTCATCACAATGGTGTGGATGAGGATTTTTTTTTTCTTAGAATTTGGGTATTAACAGCTAAATTGCATTCACTTATCATAAAGATAATAGGTCAGTTTCAGCAACATAATGTTCAGTATGTGCCCTTGGTAGATAATCTGGTGCATTTTCTCATTGTATTACATAATCACAGCAACTTTAAATTTTCTGTGTGTTGAGGAGTGTACTGTTGTGTGACCTGTTTGCTCTGTCATCTTTGTATCTTTCCTTTGTGTGGGTACTGTACTGCATTTAGATGTTCCTTTCTTGTAACTTGGAAGTTTAAAAGCTGGATTTAGAATAACCCTGTAGTGAGTTATTGAGATTTTTTGAATTGCATACTGAGATATTGGAGATTACATTATTTGTCAACAAATAAGGATGGTAATGCAAATACGAGATTAAATTTATCTGACTAGATGAAAATTCAGTCAGGCAATAAGAATTTTAAAATTTAGAAAAAACAGACAGAGAAGTGGTAGGTTTATGGCGGTTATGTGGGATAATGTGTAACCTGTTAATAGATGTTATAAAATAAAATACTTGAAAGAAAGGTAGTGTTTAAGAGGCGTGTATCTGAAGTGTTTGATAGGTGAGATTTTCTTTTTAACTTTCCGAGTTGTTTGGAGTGTAATATCCCTGTGTGGCTTGAAGACTGCCACTATTCTGTTCTATTAGAAAGAGTTAAAGAATAGTTTGTGTGCAAGGCTTGTTATTTTGTGTTTGTATCTAGTTTAAATGTACTCTTTCTCTTGTTTTTAATAGAAGGTTAATGCCTTTTTTCATATCCCTTTAAGGATACTTGAGAGAATGTACTAGGAACATTGGCAGCAAACCAGTGAAGACTGTGCCACTTAGAAATGAAAAATATTCAGGATCCAAGCTAGAAAACCTAGAATAGTATTCAATTACAAAAATAGACTTGTATTGGCAAATAGGTGCATATCTTTGCATTGCAGTGATGGTGGGTGTGGGGAAGCACCTTGCATTGGGGTAGAGTTGTTACTTCAGTGGGGTTTCTGTGCATGATGGGAACTATGAAAACATTAATACTGTGAAAACATGAGGGAACCTGAAATTGGGTGGTTTCTCTTCTTATATATACATTTAGGACTTTATATAGCAGTTTTCCAGAAGTGTTAACAGGATAGGGAAGTGGTGAGTGTGCAAATGCTTGAGTTAAATTTGTGTCTTATTTGACTCATGTACCATGTTTGAATAGGTGCAGCTATACTTCTGTATTATATTTTCTTTAACTATTGTAATGTTTTTGCTTATGTCATATTTATGAGCATCCATGTTTTAAGGACAGGGCAGAAATTAGGAGAAGTGTTAGAATTTTAAGTACTGTTTGGTCTGTTTTGACAACAAAATTAGAGTTTTGCTGACTCCAGAATTAAAAGCATTGTGTAATTTTTATTTGTAAATTCCTAATACAAGTTAATAGATTGATTATTTTTAATGACAAAGTTGTTTGCTTTCTTAAAAGGTGTTTATTATGTTTTTCAAGCCATTACTTGGAGCATACAGTGAAATGTCAGTGAACCAATTTAATTTCTCCGAATTTGATGGCAACTTTAGTTATGATCCATATAGATGCTTTCCATGTAACTTCAAAAGAGTGCTTGCAGCTTGTAAATATACTTTAAAATTGCATGTCTGAAAACTAGTTCAGAGGAGACTAGCTTTAAAGAGATGTGATAATGTAGATTGGAACAGAACTGCAGAATCAACTTGTGTAGGGAAATTTGTAATGGAGGTCTTTTATCTGGTGGTGAGCTGTAGGTTTTTGGGGTATTTTACTTGCATGGTAATTGAGGAAATGTAGTCATATGCAAAGGTTAAGTAAAATAAAAACATCCTTTTGTGTAACTTTGATTATCTTATTAGAAGTAGAAAACTCTTCTAGTTGTGTCATGGTTTTAATGTACTTTTTTGTGGATTTATTTTTGCAATAGTAATTACAAGGAGTTTTTTGTCTGGGATTTCTATTGTGTGAGTTTGGCACAGACTAACATTAATGGGTAAAGAAAGCCTTGAGAGTAATATGGCAGTGTAAAGGTTTTTCATCTAATGCTCTAGTTGGGTAAAAAAGTGGCTAATGGTAAAGGTGCTGCTGCCTGTTTCTCCAGAATATACCCACTGCAGCTGTAAACACTGAAGTAAATCTAAAGCCCCTCTTTCAAGGCTGTAGCAGAGGCAGAATTAATCATACTTGTGTTAGTGAAGTGTCTTTCTTCTCTTACATGCCTCAGCAGGAGATAGTGTGAGCCTGACCTCTCTCTCCTACCATCTTTTAGCAACAAAGTGCTGTTTACTTGGGAAAGAAAGAAGGCCTGGATATTGCAAGGGTGGTTTGTATGCAGAAAAATCTACGTGATATGCAGAGAGGCAGCATCCTGTACACCCATGTGGCTCAGCTGATCAGTGTCTTCAATGCGTGCTGTGCTTTCAGTGTCAAACTCACTGTGCTGTCAGAGATCCCCTTGCAAAGTGCCAAATGTAGTTACAAGTTTCTCTGAATGATGTAAAAGGCTGAAAACAGGCTGAGAGGATCAACTTTCATGAGTAAAACCTAGGAAAAGTGGCTAGTAACTGCTGAGCAACACTAAGCATGGAAGGTGAAAACCTCTTCCATGGGAGAAGGAATAATGTGACGTAACTTAGAAAAGAAGAATGAGCTTATGATAACTGAAAAATCATCCAATACCACTTGGTCTTTCCTGTAAATATAATCATCCCTTCATGCATATAAATTCTCATTTCTTCTTTGTTCAGTCCATTTCTTTCCTTGTACATTTTGAGTGGTCGAATACAGCTTTTTTTAGCCAGACTGTGTGCAGGAAGACTCCTCATCAGAAGCTCAACTAGATATCCAGCATTTGCCTGACTCGCTGCAGTGTTGTGAATATGATTTTGTTGGACCCTTTATGTTACGCTCAAAATGTGAGGGCTGCAAGCAGTAAGGATGGGGAGAATGCAAGCCTTGAGGTATTGCACTTTGAATCTTAAGTGTGTGAAGTATGAGTGCAGCTAACTTCAGAATGTCTTGAAATGTAGTTCAGAGAGAACAGCACTTACTACCACAGTAATTTTTAAGTAGCGCTTCAGAAGGAGCTTTAGAAGACCTTGCACAAGTGCAAGAGGAATTTGGTTATTTTCTTCTTTAGAAACCTTCATTACTTCTATTTTTATAACAGCTAGAATGAGTCTTAAGTTCAGAGCAAAAATATTTAAAAATTATTATAAAAAGGAGCTTCAGGGAGTGCATTGCTGACTCTTTATTTGTGAGTTCACCTGCATCTGTAGTAGAGCACTACTGGAGTAAAGGGTGAGGGGGCAAGCTGTCTTATGGCTACTTTATGCAGAGTGATCTTTTATGTCGGACACTTAAAATTGAAATATTTTTCTTTACTGCTAAGGCTGTAGTTTCCTGGGATTTTGTTTAGAACTCTGAATTCAGCAAGGCCTTAATTGTTTGTGTGTGGTAGGGGAGGTTGAGTACATTTGGATAAGAGAATTTTTGCTGTAATTAATGGGCATTGGGAAACATGACCCTGCCTAGATAAAAGGGAGTTCTGGATCATTAAGATTTAGATAATGGAAGGGGTTATATGTGAAAAGCAGTTGTCTGATATGACAATAGCAAAAGACAAATGGGGTGGGAGGGTTTACTTTGTTTTTGGTTGGTTTAGAAAATATAAACACAGCATGTTTAGTAAAACTCCAGCAGACACTATGTTTGGAAATTATGTAATGACTCCATATAGGCTGTAATGATATCCTGAAACCCTGTATTTAAACTAACCTGAATTACAATGAGAGATAAACAGAATATTTACCCATCCCTTATGAGCTGCTGCTGATATGTAAATTTATTCTTCTACTTTGCACAAATATACTTTTGAGCTACTGCTTAAACACTTCAAGGTCCTTAGCCAAACAGTTTTAATGATGCCTCCAGTATTATGAAAGTGTGACATTTGATGAATGCCTTGTATAGTTGTGATATCAGGGAAAGTGTAAACAAAAAACGCACATCAAGTCATCGTGCAACACCTAGATAATTTATAATTTTACTGTTTATATCCATCTTGACATTTTTTATCTGCCAAAGGCAGGTTTCATTTGGAATCTTAATCTGAGATTTATTTGGTGGATCTGGAAATCATAGCTAGAGTTCCCACAGGAAATGGTCCATCTACCAACAGATTAAATGGCAGTCCTGCAGTTGTTAAGGGAGCTCTGCATTTAACACACATGCATACTCATTCAGTCAGCACTGTGGAGAAAAATTAAAGTAGTAACCCAGGTTTAGGAACAATGTAGCTAAAAAGTCCCATATTTGCTGAATGACAAAGGGTTATATAGCAGCATTTCATTTTATTATTCGTGCTTGAATTTCTTGTTTGCTTTGTTGAGTCTGCTGACGAATACTAATAAATGCCTGCAACAATCCAGACGAGAGATGCCTGGCAACAAAGCTATGCGGTGGACCTCCCTGATCTTCTCCAGTTCACAACCTGACCTTTTGAAAAATTGGCTGGGCTAAGCTGCAGAATTTGGGTGTAATGGTTATTGTTAACTCCAGCTTTAGGATTTATTAATTTGTGTGATCAAGACTTACCTATACTTCAAAGTTTCAAAAGACCAAACACAATCATCCATCCATTAGAACTGACATTGTGTTTCAGTGAATCCCACTTAGTATCTGCCTAGAGATTCTGCTGTTTTGATGCATTCAGAATATAAAAATGCTTTTTCAACTGTGAGACCAATCCAGTGAAAATCTGATGTCTTCTCAGAGACTAATATTTTAGAATAACAGTATGTTAATGAATTGCAAACGGAGAGTGGAATGCCAAAGGAAATGTCTGATATTTACACATTAATAAATGCATCACGATTAACTGCAGTGAATACCAAAATAATGATTGGCCACATATTTTAAAGACCGAGTAGCATTTTTCTATTTTAAATATTCAACAGTTTGTACACAATTGCTGTTTACGTGGAGAAGAGGAGGACAAAAGACTTAGTGAGAGAGAAAGGCAAGGGAACGTCATTACTAAAATAATCAAAATCCTTGGAGAATTGTAAAAAAATGCCTTTGCCAGAATAATTCCCAACTGTTCTTAATCTCCTTCTCAATTTATTTCTTTATGAAGGTGCTGCCAGGGTTCCACACAAGTACAGGTGAATACAGAAGCATTCAAAATAACACAGATGTCCGCCAACTTATGTTACTAAAACAGAATTCTCTGTTCTCTTTAGGTTCCTTTAAGGAATAAAAAAACCCCAAACCATTAAATTTCTGAGTTTTGTCCATATTTTGGCAGACAAAATATTTTCAAGCCTCTTCTTTTTTTGTATATGTATATCTTGTGGGATATAAAGCAGGCAAAAATGTTAATGCATAATATAGCTTTGGTTATTCTTACTGCATTTGCAGATAACTTTCTCAACAAAGTTGCAATAAGATTGTTCTCTTTGTTCAGTTTTTTCGACAACTTAAGTGCTTAGCTGTAGCCAGAGATCAAGTATTTGAATTGCATTGTTGTGTTCACCTGACTGGCTTCTAAAGCAGTTTTAATTGTTTGGAAATTCTTTGCATTAGAATGATACTCAGTGTAATTTTAAAAAGGTCGTTTCCTTTATTCTGCCTAATACTGAAATTACAGGAAGTTTGTTTATATTGTACATTGTGCATCTGTCTTCCAGTATACAAATACTGTAACCTAACCTGTCATGTCAATTAAAATTATCACCATAAAGAAGTGCCAAAGAATACTGTTTTAGTTACTTAAAATTAATCTTAATTTTTTTGATTGTGTAATGGTTATTAGCCTTTCATAAGTAAAGTGGTATTTTTTTCTTGAAGTACAGTAGATATTAGTTTCTAAAATGTCTCTGACAGGAAAGAGTAGAATTTACATCTCTGAGCAGGAGAAAAGAGCAAGGAAGGCCATCAGTGATGTAGCACAGGCTGCAAGATGTAGTGTAGATCCAGCACCTTCAACTTCTGCAGTTTTTCCTTCTGTCATGGTGTCATGGTTTAGGAATGGTATTCTCCAATTTAACACTCCCACTAAAACCACATGTAGCTCCTCCCCCCACTCCTCCAACTGGAGCCACAAAAGGTAAAGATCACAGGTTCAGAGAAAAGCAAGTTACTGGAAACAGCAATGAGATAAGAAAACCAACAGTAAGAGCAAAAATACTAATGACAGAGGGTATAGGAAAAAAAAAAAATTCAGGAGAAAAACACACACCACAGCACACTCAATAATAGACCACACTTTCCCCTCCAGTAATGGTCAGTACTGGATGGCTCCCTCCAACACATTTTCTGGACCAGATGGTACCATCTTCCCAGAAAAGAGTCCTCATGACATGAGGTAGTATAGAATAGTGTCTGTGTCCCGACCATGTCCCCTCATGGCTACTATGAATATTAACCCTGTCATTGCTGGAACCAGGACATTTTCCACCTGATAATCCAAAATTTTTTGCCTTCAGGCCTGTTAGTGATGATTTCCAAATTCCCTGGGCAATTGGGGTTTCCAATTCAAGCCCACTCAGTACTGCTGACACTCAAAGAACAGAGCCTTCTGAGAGACCAGGAAAGGTATCCAGCAGTTTAATTTCTCCTGTCTCCACAGCTGCTATCCCGAAAGCCCAATGATGCTCTCTTGGGCCCTTGAAGTACCCTCTCCTGGGGTAATAGGGATCAGGTGATTATCTCTGGCCTTGCCTCTTCCTCCTATTCTGTGGGCCCTGTTTCCTCTTTATTCCTCACTAAGTGAACTGATTTGGTCTTGGATTTCTTCTTCTATATGGGAGCGACTGCTACTGGCACGGGTTGTTCCCCTGGTTCAGCTGCAATTTGAGAGGCCATGGTGCCTGTGGGTCTGCTTTCCTACTCCTCCCATGGAGGGTGTTCTCTGTTGAACTGTGTCCAGTAAAGAGTAGCCAGGGCCCAGCACACTGCAATAAATTGCTCCTCTCTAGAGTTGCCACAGCATTTTCCTTGCAGTGCTGCATTCTGTCACTTTAAACATGGTCTTGTATTTGTTCAGGGGTGAACTGCCAAATCATTGGAGCAGAGAATTTCCCCAAAAACTGGTGCATTCTCTCCCACATTCTATGCCACTCATGGCCATCCACCCTCAGGGCAGATCTCTGAATGACCTCCCAAGAAATCCCTGCCCTGACTCTAAATATGGTGTAGACAGCACTGAGGAGATATGGCAGGCATAGCAACAAGAATATGCTTTCCTTAACATCCAGCAGGAATTCAAAATTCTCAAAAGCTGTTTTAACAGTTTCCTCTGAAGGAGGAAAAGAGAGTGAAAATTTGGGGAAAGTTATCCCTCCTGTTCTTCCCACAGACTGGATATAATTGTTAACAGACTCACAGAGCTAGTGCCTGAGTAAGGATAGGAGAGAAACACTGAACACACATCCCAAATTACCTTCACTGTCCTTGATGTTATCATGTCATAAGCTGATATCCCACAGTACAGCAACAAAGGAATCCTGATCCCTCTCTGCTCTGAAAAAGATCATTGTGAGGAGCATATATGGGAGCATATGTGTTGTATATACACACCCATTTGAACAGCCCAAGCAACATTGTGACCACTGGCTCTGGACCTAATACAGCAAATGCTTAGGTCAAATTTGTTTCCAACCAGCTCTGGGCAGATCTGTTGAATCTCAACCCGTCATGCTTCAACCCATGGCTCATGGGCTCCTATTACAGCTGTCTTGGTTTAGGAATGATATTCTCCAGTTAATTCTTCCATTAAAACCATGTGCCACTCCCTCTCTGCCATCCAATTTGAGGCACAAAAATCAAAGATCGTGGGTTGAGATAAGAGCAATTTACTGGGTACAGCAATGAGATAAGAAACTGAACAGTAACAGCAACAATACTAATGATAGAGGGAGTAAGAAAAGAACTGATTCACACAGAAAGCACATCCCCAATCCCCCAACTACCCCTTCCCTGTCATAAGCAATAGCAGACAGCTCGTTCTGCCACATTTTCTGACCCAGTAGGAACCCCTTCTCCCTAGAAGAGAGTTCTTTTTCCCCACCCCGGCAATGATGTGAGTTGGTATAGAGTAACTTCTGTGTCTTGGCCATGTGCCCTCCTGTCTACTGCAAAAATGAACCCTGTCCTGTCTGGAACCAGGACACATAGCTTGCTCAATGACCTCAATGCAGTTACTTCATCACTCTCTGCCTTAGCCTCAATGGCTTTAAAATTACTATCACAGCACTTATGCATCTCCTAAAAAATATCTGTGAGAGTTTCCATATAAATGTACTTTCCGAAGCTAATTTTAATGAACATCTGTCTTGTGTATCTTAAAGTGAGAGGAGATGTCCTATATCAGAGATAAATCCAGAGCCTTTATGAGTAAGAGTTACTCAAAAGCAGGTCACTATAATCCCCATTCTTTGGAGTTGACCCATGATGCTTTCTGCAGAGCCCATGGTCATGTATTGTTGGGGCACTGAATGTACAATGCATCTGTGTGGTGATTTCCTCTTTGTTACTGCCAAGGGTTTGGCAGGTAATGCATGGCACTTTGGCTGGGCAGAGCACAGAGACATAAAAGGAATTAGCTTTGTATTACAAATCTACTCTGAGCTCAGTCTTTGCTTGTTATCAGGTTCCTGTGACTGCCATTCTTCCATGCTACAGAAGTGATTTAGTGAGATCTTAGAGTCCTGCTGAATAATCATCTTGAAGCTTGCTCAGTTTTCTTTAAACATTAGAGAAAGTGCATCATGAAGGGATAGCCGTTTGCTCTTAATTGCAGATTACTTGGTCTCAGTATACTACACTGCACTGAAGGGGTCTAAATAATTGCTAACATAAGTAAATCTGTAGTAAGTCCAAAGACAATAAAGCTTCACTTTTTTATGTTGCTTGTTTTGGAGAAAGCATATATTATGGACCTTGTGGTTTTGTACTGACCTTTTGTAATTGTTTTCCAGAAACAGGAATTACTTTATTGAAAACTAGGTACAGCACCTTTTCTTAAGATTAACTCTGAAAAATTTTTCATAGATCATGGGAAAGGTAAAACAGTGAGGAAATGAGTCAAATGTAATGAATACCTTTGACATATTCATGTAAATCATGTATATTGCGCTATGTTAGCTCAAATATGAATGCAAAAAGAAAATACAGGCATTCTGAAAATGCTTAAGACCTAAACCAACTCTTATCACTAATGCCAGGCAATAGGATCAGATTTCTTCCATCAGTCTAATTTTCTTTCATCGCATATTTATGCCTATAAAATCCTTGAATTTCGGTTTCTACTCATTTTGAGGATTTATGCCTTTTAATCATTCTGTAAAGGGTAAACTGTTGAACAGTCTGAGTCTTTCACAGTCATTCTGTTTGGTAGAAGTTCCAATGGTTAAATAGGTGAGTGAATGAATGTTTGTCTTTTGACAAAATGATCAACTCATGATTTTCAGCTCAAAAAGGAGTATTCAGCCACAGTACTAATTTCATTTGCATAGCTTGAAAAGTTAGTGGCTATCAGGCTAAGTTTTTAGTCATATTGTGGTGGGAAAAAAATTAAATAATTGGAAAGCCAATAGTAAAGAATAGCAGTTTGTCAAGTGAAAATGAAGGTGAAGTTCTAAAGTAATGCTTTTACATGCATATTTATTGCAGCAAGTGTTGTAGATGTGTGATTTGTAGTGGGGCAAGATCAAGTTTTTTTAAACCATAGGGAGAGTGTCCTGTTATTCCAGTAGAAACAGGTTAGTTTCATATAAGGGCAAGGATGACTCTCAGCATAGATAGTTTTGTTGGGTAGTGAATATTCCCTCTTGTTTGAAATTCAAAAAGTTTGATATTACACAAACAAACAAACAAACAAACAAACAAAACCCCCACAGACATTGAAGTTGTGTTTTTCTTTAGCCTGAGAAGAAAAAATACACAATTGGCAGCCCAGATGGCCAACAGCATCCTGAACTGCATCAAAAGAAGTCTGGCCAGCAAGTTGAGGAAAATTATTGCACCTTTCCACTCTACCCCTGTGAGACCCCATGTGAGGTACTGCATCCAGTGTGGGAGCCCCAGCACAAAAGAAGTGTGGGACTGTTGCAGCAAATCCAGCCTAGGCCAGGAAGATGATCAGAAGGCTGGAGAACAACTCGTGTGAGGACAGACAGGCTGAGAGAGCTGGGTTTTTTCAGCCTAGAGAAGAGAGAGCTCTGGGAAGATCTCACTGAGGCCTTTCAGTACTTGAAGGGGGCTTATAAAAAAAGAGGGAGAGCAACATTTTACACAGGCAGATAGTGATAGGATAAAGGGGAACATTGTCAAAAGAGGAGAGATTTAGGTAAGATATTTGGAGAAATTCTTTACCCACGGAGTGGTGAGGCACTGAAACAAAAAAAGGTTGTCCAGAGAACTTATGAATGCCCTGTCCTAGGAAGTTTTCAAGACCAGCCTGGCTGGGGCCCTGGGCATTATGATCTCATGGGTGGCCCCCCTGCCCACAGCAGGGAAGTTGCAACTCGGTGATCTTTAGGGTCCCTTCCAATCCAAAACATTCTGCGATTCTGTGATTAACAGGAGGAATTCTGGAGGTTTTCGTTAATTGAGGTTGCACATCCTCAAATATGGTGCAAAGTTTTGTTCTGCATTTTTTCAAAAGTTTTTAGTCTGAGAGTGTCACAGTGTTAGAGCTACTGAATTTGCAGTCATCTTTGTTCCTGCTCCCAGGGTGTATATGGCTCATTCTCTCCTTTCTGCTTTTGCTTTTTCTTATTATGCCTCTTACTGCCATCCCTCTAGGGGTTTGTTCACTCATGCAGTCTTTTGCAGACAGATGAGAGCATACTATGCCTTGTGCCACAGACCAGCTTAAAACAAATACTAGTAAGTTATAGGTAGCAAGCTGTAAGTACTATTATACTTGAAGCTGATTTGGTGCACCTGGGGCTTCTTGTGTCCCCATACTTATCTGCAACCAGATCTGTAGCCAGTCCTGTATTTTGAGGTGCTATGGGCATGTTCCATTGGATTTTGGTTTTTTCCCCTTATTCTTATTCCACTGAGATTCCCTGCAAACCTCTGAGGCGATCAGTGCATTTTAGTAGGGTGCAGAAAGACTATGGATGGGGGAAGGGGATGTCCACCCAGCTTCTGCTGGATGACGGACTGCTGAATATGCTGAGTGGTATAACAAGGGAAGCTATTGCCTCTTTAGTCTTCCAGTTGAATCTGCACCTTCTGTGCATTTATCACTGTTGGAGCGGGATTCTCTAGTGCTATGCTTTCCCTGATCTCAGTACTTATCCCCCACTTCTCAGAAGAAGCTATGAGAAATAGTGGGTGCCTGCACAGTATGATGCATTTAATGTTTTTACTTGACTTTTTAACCACTCCCAGCTTAACAACATTGAATTCTGTTCTGCCTTTACTGTTTCAAGCCATGACAGCATTATCTTCCCCTTACGTCCCTCACAATCAATTCCCAGATTTAATTCTAGTGTCTTTATATTCCTTCTTCTTAACATTTGCTTTTCTTTCCCGCAATGTGAACAAGCTATTCATTCAAGATAAATACATACAGAAGATCAGCTGTTCAGCTTCTCCCTATAGTGAAATATTAATCTGGGCTACTGAACTTATACTATTTTATATGGAAAAAAATATTGTTTAGTATACTCAAGAACCAGAATCAGCAGTGGTGGTACCATTTAATGAAATCTACATAATTTTTTCCAAAGCTTGCAAGGCTGTTTTCCCCTTTCTCTGATGTTCCCTGTGCAGCCTGATTATTGCAAATGCTACTTACTCCCCAGTGTGTGTCTGCAGCATTGGTAATTAGTGCACAATATGATTTGCAGGAGGCCTGAGGAGAAGCACTGAAGTGCATTGATTAAAATTGCCACTTAGTTTAGCAACAAGACAAGCTACCATGTACCAAAGCTTAAATTATTTGACGTGGGGGTCATTGGCTATATGAAGGATAAAGTGGCTTTAAAAATAGAATTAATCTTATGTCCATTGATCTGACAGTGTTCAAAATGTCTTCCCCAAAGCATTCTACTGACAAATTGCGCATGTTGTTAAAAAGAAACCATTACAGCTTTATTAAATGAGTAAAAACTTCTCACCTTAATGCCCTTGGGCAGAGCGCTTTCAATTTTGAGTGGAAGAGGCTGCCATCATCTTCTCTCTTACAAAGCCAGTAGAGGAAAAACAGATCCTCTGTGTTTCACCTAATATTTCCAAGAAGACCACTTACAGCCTTCCTGTGATACTACTTAGTCTTACCCATGTGCTTGAGGGAATTGAATCTGGATGAAAAGGTGGCCTGCAAATGTATGTTGTCTAAAGAAGCAGCATTAGGATTAATAAATGCCAACACAGTTCCAGTACTATTATAAATTCTCTTTTTAATTTAGCTGCAGTAATTTACAGTTAAAAACATGTATCTTGACATGGCCCAAGTATTTAGCAGAAGTGCAACTGCTAATGTAGAGATTTACCTCATCATGCAGTCATGTTCACTTCTGGTTTTAAAACTATAAATCTGCCTGCTGAACTGACCTGTCATGTAGACACCTTTGCTTCTTGTTGACAGCTCATATTCAGAATGTTATAGAAAGCCTGCTGATACTCTTATTCTGACCCTCATACTCCCTGCTGCTCTTCCATGTAGGCATTAGTGATACTGTTGGCGTGGCCTGGGAAGTATTGCATGTGGCTGTGTGGTTCTGGGCACGATGATCAAGGGTGTGGGAACCCAGGCGGTGTTTGCCTTGATCCTAAGAGGGAGGGGCATGGATTGAGTGAAGTAGGTGAGGCCTTCTTCAGAGAATTGGAAGAATTCTCATGTTCAAAGGTCCAGGTTCTCATGGGGTACTATGGTGATATTGATGATCTGCTGGAAGGACGACAGCAGGGCTCAGGTGATCTGGAAGTTACTGGTGACAACTTCTGATACAAATGATTGAGGTGCCAGCAAGGTGATCTCCAGTGGTCACTGCCAACTTTAGTGACTCTTCTGTGGTCTCTTCTTAAAGTCCTGGAATGAAAGGAGCAAATTAACAAAACCGGAACTGTGGAAAGAAGAAAAACTTGCTCTCATGCTAAGGGAATAGAAGCAGCCTAAAACATCTAAACGTTTTAGCTTTCTGGAGTGAGATTTTTCTTCTCCAACTTTCATAGAGTGGAAGTAGAGTACCGTGGTGCTAAATAAGGAACAAAAGTTTCTGGCAATACTGTCACTGGTTATTTCAAGATATACATTGTGCTTGAATTCTTCCACAGAATGTGACACACTTTGCTTGAGGCATTTCACATATATATAGCTTATAGAGTAAGGGGATTCCCTAGAGAGGAGGAGGAAAATTTGTTACGGCAAGTGAAGCACTGGACCAACCCTGCAGCATGTGACAATATATATCGCAACTGCATTTATACAGACAGTGCATCTGATAGAGGAAGAAGTGAATAGGATATTTCGTAGAAAGTTCTTTATAATCATAATAAAATGGGAAACACAACTCCCTATAAAATGCTTTGCAAGTATGGAAATTCGGACTAGGTTAGTTTTCAGGTAGTACTTACTAGAAAGGTTTCAAAATTTTGCCCTTATGTGTTGTCACTCCCAAGTTGAGTCAGGTTCTTGGAGTATATTTGGTGATTTTTTTAAACATATGTTTCCTTAGAGATTCTTGCTCCTTACTGTAAGGAGAAATAAGAGGTCAAATCCAGTTTTCAGATGTAGCAGCACTTCAGAGGAAATCTTCTCCAAAACCTGCAGGATTTCAAGCCAGTGGAAACAGCATACACTTGTTCAAAGAATGCAGGTGGCTGTGGCCTTGTGTTCAACTTCTGCACTAGCTGTGCAAAGATATGAGGAACATATTTTAATCACAGTACTGAAAGTAGTATTATACTTATCAAAAAACATTTTATGGTAATGGGGTAATGGTCACCACATGCTGAGAAAGAAAGATTCTGATACTCTGCTGATTGTTGTTTTTCTAGTATAAAGATCAGTCGTTACAGTTTACAGAAATGGTTTGAGTGGATTCAAATAAGTTTGTGCTGAAGTGGATGTGGAGAATATAGATGAGCAGTGGATCCCATAACTTATTTCTGGAGGTGGTAACACATAGCTTCATACTGGAATTTGTTAAACTGACTCCACCCAATTCCCAAGTCATCTCCTGGGGCCCTTGGGCTGTTTCCTGTGCCATTGGCTGTGTCTTTCCTTGTTTAAGGAAAGAAGAATCTATTGCAACACACTTTAGAGACAGCTTTCAGTATTTTTTACTTGAGAACAGTGCTTATAACTGTGTTTATCTGCAGGATGGCACCTTGATACTGATTGATTTGTATTTTTGGTCTATTTCTACTTGATTTCAACTGTATAGACAGTTTCTTGTTATTTTTGAGGAGGATGTTATAAGATGGATCAAATAATATATGCCCTATATTTTATCCAAAACGTTTGGAAACACTAACTTTATTAAATAAGCAAAAGCTCCAGTGTTTGTTCTCTACTAATCTAAATGAAAGAACGAAAAATATATGCACCTTTTTTCCATTTCCAATGGTTTTAGGCTGCTTCCTTCTCATTTTTTAATATAATTCTATAATTAAAGCATACTTGTTCTTACTTTATGAAAGAGCATTTGTGGTATGTGGATCTTTCTTTCATTTAAATGCCTTGATATCAGAAATATGTCCTAAAAATATCTAGTAGCCAAGCTTAAGAGAGCTATCACACTCAACATTTTAATCAGATAATTTTTCCCTTCGGCACAATTTCTGCTTTGCATTCTTGAAGTTCTTTAGTTGCATGAGCCTGTACCTCACACTCTCTAGGAATGAATAATGGTGCTTTAAATTTGTTGTTGCTAATTACAGCTTAATGATACTCCTTTTGTAGCCAAAATGGATTTGAAAGAAACCTCACTGTAAGTAAGAGTCTATTTATAGCCTAAAATTTTCCTTCTCTATAGCAGAAATTCATCATATCCCACTATAGTAGAGCTGAGTTTTGTAAGAGATAGGTAAATAATTTTCTACAGTCAGCATTCTTTTAAGAAGTCGTTTAAGGGGGAGGAGAGATTAGGAAATGGTGATGAATTTTTCATGTTTCCATGAAAAAAATCCAGTAAATGGGTTGTAATTCCTACATCCATCCATGCTGTAGGTAACACAGGTCTCATTCCTTAGTGAAGGGATGAAGGAGTTGTAAATCTGAAACTAAATTACTTGTTCCTTTCTACAACAGTATTAGTTTTTATAACAAGCCATTTTCAAATGAAATATCTCAGGTTTGTGCTTCATTCTCCAAATGAGAAAATGTGTTTGTTTCTCTTCCCAATTAGAAACAGACATCTTGGAGCAGAAAAAAGAAGACTTTTGTGCTGAACTTCAGTTTTATAAGAGTTCTCAAAAACCCACAGAATTTTTTATCCAGGCAGAAACTGAAGCACGGAAACTTTCAGATTTGCAAGTAACCAGTCAGAGAGGAAGAGTTCTAAATGACTGTAATTCTTGTTCTGAAGAATCAAGGTAAACCCAAGAAATATTCCTCTATATAGTTTTTCTAGATTCAAATTATTGACAATGTACACATGGATTTTTGAGTAAATACAGGGAAATTTACTTCCCACAGGAGAATCAGTAAGTCAGCTTTTTACTTAAACTCACCATATCTGCCCTTCTTCCCTTGTGGAATGTAGCATTTCACCTCTGTATTCTCTAGCACTCACAGAAAACATGATCATTGCAATGGTTTATATTGTGAGTATTTCAATGATTGTGATCTCTACAGAGAATTTTGAAAATGCATGCTGAACAGAATTAAAACAGATCTTGAAAATCAAGTAGTATCTGTGGCTTTACACAACAAGCACCTGAAATGTGATGAGTGAGTAGGAAGCAGGAATAAAGCAGGGTGAAATCCAGATGAAGCTGGAAGAGTGAAGATGATGAGTGTAGTACCTTGTAGCAGTCTGTGACAGGAATCTGAGAATGGGCTAATATGGTTGAAAAGTTTAGTACAGACTGAAGATTTTATTGTGTCATTAATTTTGGCCATTTCTTGTCACTAGTGTTTTTACTGTGCAGTGGCCCTCTGTAGCAGTCTTAAGAAATATATACACTCATTCTACATGTGACACAATGTACAAATGTATAATTAGCTGGCTAGTTATACCTTTTACTAGCCAGCTGGTTAAGGAACATGCTATCAGTTTTGAGTAACTTAGGCAGTCTGAAGTCCAATTTTTAACTGAGAGTGTCAGAGTTGTTTTGAAAATGGGATCAAGGCTGCAAAGCCCTATTATATACTTCTGAAAAATCCACTAATTTCTCACCTATCTAGCAGATTCTACACAGTTATGTTATCTTCATTATGATCTAATGGTGACTTTTTGGGCCAAACAAAATCTTTAACACTTTTTCATTTTCCTTTTTGCCTTTTTGCATTAGTAACTGAGATTTGCTGTAAGGGCAATGCATCCTGCACTAGATGTCAAGTATAATCCACAGCCCAACACAGAGTCAGCCAAAAATCTTTCATTTTACCTTTCACCAGTGCCACTCCCACTGACAATCAGGCTTCTCTTGAATACTGAGATTAATCTCCCACAGCAGTCAGCATGTTGAACCATCTCTGCTCCAAGTATGTTACATGTAGGATCCTAAAGCTATATGCCAAAGCCTGTCTTTGCCCAAATAGATTATAATTAAAATATATGTTAAAATTTCTTGATATAGAAAAACCCAGGAAATGTTGAATCATTGTTGATTTTCATTTTAGATGGTGGTGTTGGTGTCATTTGTCATTTTTAATTTTAATTTTGTCATTTGTCATTTTTAATTTTAAGGAGAAAGGAAAAAAACATTTGAGGGGTTGAAAAATGGTCATAGAATTATAGAGTGGTTTGGGGGGATCTTAAACATCATCTAGCTCCAACACCTCTCCCATGAGCAGGGACACCTTTCACTAGACCAGGTCCATCAAACACTTGAATGCTTCCTGGAGTGGAGTATCCACAACTCTCAAGAACTTGTTCCAGTGTCCGACTACCACCTGAGTAAAATAATATAAACTTTCAGTTTAAGCTGATGATAAGTTATATTCAAACTTGTTCATAGAAGCATCTCTTGAACATGGAAAATGCTCAAGAAACACTTGAGTTTTGTCATATCTGGTCAAGAGTATCTAGATGCATCTATCACTTTTGGCCCTAAACAGTACTAAATGAAATGTTCACAGCAAAGGTTAAATAGGATTTGAAGGATGTTGGCAGGGAAGACATGCTGTTTAAGCCAGTCTTTCACCTATATGTAGTCTAATACACTTAGTAGTACTTTCTTGATGTTAATCTCCATGCTGTCTATTTTTAATGGGCTTTAGGTTGCACTGCTTGCCTGCAGAATACAGATCTTAACTTCCTTCTTAAAGAACCATAGAGAAAATAAAACTACTGGAAGCAGGTGAAAAAAGGGTGGCCGAATACAGACAACTGTCTGACTAAGAGAATGACTCTTTGGAGCAATGGATAGCTTTTTTTATCTTTCTAGGATGTGAATTACACATAAAGTAATGTCTGCAGTGGAAACAGGAGTTCAGAAAGCATAGCTTTTCTGTGGCTACTTATCAGTTATTTGCTATGAAGCGTATAACCAGAAAATGCTTAAGGAAAGCAAGTGGTAAAAATATTTGCTAGTTCCCCTTCTAATCCACTCATTTACTGATTTTGCTGCCATGTTACAAGTGAGATCTGAGTGATCTGTGAGTATTGATGTATACCCAAGCAGTTTTATGAAAGTCCTACTTTGAGACAGAACTTTTCTGGCCATTGAATCTTGTCTTATTTTAAATTGTCTATGGCTAATAAGTTATTTCAAAACTCCAAATGGTATGCAGTATGGAATTCCTGTAGTCAGTTATAATATTTAGAATCATACCATCATTTTACAGATTTCTTCAAAATGAACTTATAGATCTTTTTTTAATGATATTCTCATATCACTTCCTGTGGAGTCATCCTACAAAAAAATTTGGGTTGCATCAGCTGGGCATCACTTTGATCCCCAAATGTTTTATTAGTTTTTGCTCTGTATTACGCAATGGTTTTTAATATTTTCTTTCCTTAAGTATTTGCTGTTTATAGGCTTCATAGTCAATTTATATTCATCTGTTTTTTGCCTTAGTACTGTAGGACATTTATTTACTATTCCAGATTGACAGATTATTTTCAGAATTACAGCTGTAATAAGTGGTAGAAGGGCATCCATTTTTTATGACTATTTAATACATTTGCAGTGATTAACAAGTTTGTTAACAAGTTCTGAAAATTTATTTCTGTGCATTTTGTTTCAGAGGGGTGGAAAAACAACTGTGGTTTCATTTTTTTTTTTTTTTCTTTCAAAATACAGCACTGTAGAAAGAAAAGATAACAGGATGCTCCCTGAATTTATATTCTCATGGAATGATGCTGAAGATTTAGGTGGAAAAACAGAAACTGCATTCCTTTTAAAAGAATTGGACACTCTGAGGGCCAAAAATAAGAAGGTACAATTGAGATATTCAAGATACCAATATTTATTTTTTATTTTTGCCTTGGAAAACATACATTTTAAACCGTGCTTAATTTAGTTTTGTTATTTATTTTAGCGTGCCAATCACCAGCTTCCTGTCATTTTGTATTTCACATATTTCATATCTGCTTGACAACTATTTCTCTGGAATTAAAAAAAAACCTACTCTCTGACTTTTTAAAGTCAGAATCGATGGCATAGATTCTTGCACTGTGGGTGAAAAACAATGAATACCAAAGACTAGACCAGGATTTCATGGATAGAATCTGGAGTTCATTCTTCCGATGCTTCTGTACATGTGGCCTAGATAATTAATGTGCCCTGATAACTCAGCTTTATTGAAGGGAAGAAAATTCCATCTTCCTTGAACACTGCATTGCTTCTAATGTTAGCTGTGGTTGCATGTGCCTAAACAGCCTAACAGTCTCTAGTCTTTCCATGAAGTGTCATTGAATATTCAAGCATAGATCTGAGATAATATTCAAGAACAAATTCAGTGAATACCCTTTAAAAGAAAGGCCTCTATGCGAAAGAATACCAATCTTCTATCTCATGAAGAATATCTGGGCAAGAGTATCTAGAAAATATGCATTTATCGGTCTTTTCAGACTGCGATGTCTGTATCTTGGTAGGAAACAGGCTATTCATGCAACCACCTACCCTTGCAATTCTGAACTTCCTTATCCAGAAGGACTACAGCTGGCAATACCTGAGGAAGAGAATCCCAAATAAAAACAATGGCATGTGCATTGCTACTTGTCTCACAGAGCAAGATAGGCCAGATGTTAAAAAATGTGGTTTTCACATTTGTTCTTTAAACAAATAAATATAGTAAATTGAAATTCTGTTTTAACGCTTAGTGTTTCTATTTTGAGGGTGAGAAATTGTTATTTGCAACTTTATTGTGGTTGAAAGTAGTGGTTGGCAGTTTCAGCCAGATAAGAATCTCACTGTCCATTTTGTTCAATTCAGCTTCAAGATAAGCTGGCTGAAAAGGACAAGGAGCTGAAGACGATGAAACTAGACTTAGAATTGCAAGACAGAGCTACAGAAGCTAAGATTGCAGAAAGGATTGCAGGTACAGTAGGCAAGCATTTAACAGATGGCTGTATGGCTCATGCAGTACCCGTGGTTGCTATCTGACGTGGCCTAGTGAATGTTAGCTTTATTTGCTAAAGGAGGGAAGATTTGACTTTTTTTTTTTTTTTATGTGTGGCTGTTTAGAGTTGCTTAGAAAATAGATGGCTTTAACATCCTGGTACTGGTATTAGTAGGAGCTTTACCTGTATTCATACTGATTTGGGCATTAAATGCATTGTTAACACCATGTCAATCCAATCACAAAAAGGTTGTTTGTTTTGTTGGAAGGTCCTGAACAAACAAGGGGAAATAATGATTACCAGTGCCTCTACCTTTCAACCAGCAGTTCAAATACCACTTATTGTTTTAGCTGGTTGACAGCAATACTACCCCCTCCCCGTGTTTGGAGATAGTCTCACATTCACCTCAACCAGAGACCTGCACTGTTCTTGAAAAATCTGCTCTTGGTAGTTAAAATGAATTTTTGTCAGATGATGGCATATATCCAGTGAATGAAGTTTATATGAATTCTCAGAAGGAAAGGTTTTTAAGTTTACAGCTGAAAGTGAACGTGTGCTTATATTTGTTGTTAATTGTTTTTTGGGTAGACATACAAGCATGGAGACAGTTTGTATTCTGTGCTTGTGGAAATTGCTGATGTAATGAAGCTGGGCCTTCTTATAGAAAAGTGACTGTGTATATACAGTGTACCCAATAGATGAAAAATACTCTTGAGGTTTTCATTAAGATGTTTAAAAAAATTAAGGAGAGTACTTTTATTAATTCATTGTATCATATGTTCAGAAAGAAAGGGTAAGCTTGGTAAAATTATTTCCTCATAGACCACACACACTTCATAGAGTATTAATAGTACTAATAGCTGTCCCCAAAATATTTGTACTAAAGGGAGGAGTAACAGTCTTCAGGAAAATGGAGCAGATATTAATCTCTCTAGCTGAAAAACAGATGGCTGACATTCCACTTAATATCAAACTCCTGAGAATATGGTATACTGTGAATGTTATAGATGGAAAAAAGAGTTCCTAGATTTTCTGTGGTGGGGGAAGGGAAAGTCAGATGTAATCAACATTTTAGGAAAAAAATTAAATACAGGCATAATTTTATTCTTATTTAATTTCACATAACTGCTTGCTTTATTTTCAGAAGAAAGAAAAATCTGCGCTCTGTGTCGTTGTTATATCCACCATCCAAAAGCTAATGCAGATTGATTGGCTTGAATATGAAGTTTTGTGTTTGTTCCTGGATATTTCCCAGTGTTTTACCTCTGTACTTGATTCTCTTTGGTATAGGTGTTCATTGCTCATTAAAACTTGGGAAGAAAGGTGCATCAAAAACACAGATAGTTTCATTTTTATAGCTACAGTTGAAATACTTGTTAGGAAATTGTTGTTTTCCTACACTACTGCTTAAACTTTCTAATGATATCCTAATCATATTTTTCTCTTCAAAACAGAGTGGCATGAATATGTATATAATAATTTAACATGATTATTCTGTTTTAAAAGGAAGACTACACCAAATTTTAAAGAGAGCTACATGGTGTAGTAACAATGACCTTTCAAAAATAACCTTTTTTTCTCCTTTTATGAGTACAGGAAGTATAAAATCCTTTAAATGCTGGAGAGAGAGGGCAAGAGGCTCCTTACTACTTCAACTGTTTGCCAAAAGGAAGCATCGTTAATATTTCACATTTTTTTTGCTTCCTGTCTTACAGTTCTAAGAATGTTACCAAATCTGGATAAATAGTTTGAAATCTGGAATTACGTGAACCAAACTGGATTTGTGGAAGCCTGTGTGTGTTTCTCTCGTAAAAGCCTTGGGGAGAGTTCTAATGGACAAGCAGAACCTAATAAAGAACAGACGGTGTGTTTAAGGAAAAACTTATCCCCCTGCATTAAGTTCTTTGAGGAAGGGAGAACACATGCCACTGTGATTTCAGGTTACTAGTTAATGTTTAATTACTGCAGTGTGTAACACATGGTAGAGTGAAGCTTGTAAATATGGGTGTTTGCGTTTTTATTATTGCTTAGTACTGACTTCATGATAAGTAAGTGACTCCACAAAATTATATTGTAAAGAGCGTAAGAAAGGTACACCATAAAAGTGTTATCTACTTTGAGGAATATTAGAATTCTGTTTTAAAAGGTAACTCTCTAATTGATAGGTTTTACCTAGACAAGTCCCATGGAAAGAATGGAAGAGTGAAGACAAAGGTCATTTTGAAATGAAGCTACAACAGTCTACAGAAACAAATAATCCAAAGATTGTCAGTTTATTATTTTTGCATTGTTCAAAGGAAAAAGTGAAGAAAAAAAGGGTAAATTTATTAAATGCTTCATGAGAAAAGAAGAAAAAGTAGAATTAAGGCAGAAGGTATATGTGGTGGAAGAAAAGTATAATACTATGTGCAGTAAATAATTTATTTTAAGAACGTTTTTATTTTAAGTCTTGCTGGCCTTGAAAATGGATTTTAAAACTTCCTTGGGTCTCTATCTCTGTGTTAGCTAGGTATGACTAAAGAAAATTAGGGAATTTAAAGTTTTGATTTCAGGCATTTAAGCATTAGAGACTGTTGTTTCTGGTCTTTACTAATCTTCTATCTCATGAAGAATATCTGGGCAAGAGTTTTCTGCAGAGATTCCTGCAGTTTATTCATTATTCTTCTGTTGTATTTTTCATCATTTTGACACAATGTCAGAAGGTACTGTTAGTTTCACTCCCTGTCATGAAGAGCAGAGGTGGAGGCAACATCAGGAAAACCCAGGGAAGAGCACATCATAAAAGAACAGACACCAGGATAGTGTAAGCAAAAAAAGGAACACCACATATGCAGCGAGTATGAAGAACAGCCGAATCTTGAAATTTGGGTGTGCAGAACTTTTGTATGTTGAACAGAAAAGGGAATGGGTGCTGCCTGTGGGAGTGGAAAGGGGAAGGAACACACATCTTGCACGGACAGACTGGAAATTCAAGATGGAGGCATTGCAAAAGAGTAAGTCTTCAAAATAACTAGCCAAGAGAACAGATCTCACTTTGGATGGATGTAGTAAGTGACTTCATTTTTTCCTAATGGAAGAATTAAACAGGGGATATATAGGAACTTTTAGAGGAAGGAGCTGGTTGAGTGTGAGAGTTACAGAGCATAGTGGTAACTTTTCTAGACTGGAAAAAATATCAAAGTCATATTCTCACAGTGCCATTACTGCAGCAAGATATACCATAGTTGGCATCAGAGCCAGAGCTCTTGGAATATTTTTGTTGTTATGAGAGTATATATTGAGACTAAGAATAATTCTGAATGAAAATATAATAAATACATTTATCCTTAGATCTTTCTGTGGCAACAGCTATTCCATGAGTTTGGGTTTTTTTGTGCCAGTATCTAATAATAATGTTACCAAAATTTAATACTTTCTTAAATCAGCATCAGCTCAGCAGGATTGAGTCCAGTCCTGTTAGGGGCTTCACACCATTTTTAATGCCTGAAAACTGTATTGGCATTCTGTAGATGCTCTCTGAAAGACCAAGGTAATGATAGGAAATACAGTGTGGAAAAAGAGGAAAGCAGTACTTCTAACATGGTGGTATGTATTATACAACTTTCAGTCTCTTGGAAACTATGGCAATATACCTACAGGGAAGTCCCTATTTCAGGTCTGTTTTTATGAAAATGTTTTGAATGTACATTTGTGGTATTTTGGAATTCTTGAATAGGGTGTGGAAATATTCATGAACATTATTTGAAGTTTTCTAAATTGACTTGAAAAATAATTACTGAATATGCATATGCAACAGATTTAATAGCAAAAGTAAAAGTAAATATCCAAGTGGCTGTTAGCTTAGAGTTAATTTGATTTAATATCCATAAAGTAAGAGGAAATAAGTAATCTTGCCAGTAATAAACTTTAGGAGGCAATAACTTTTCAGCACAGAAGAAAAATATTTTCCATTTCTTCAAAGCTCACTTTAGAGTCCCTTTTTAGATGTTATTTTTCTTTCCTGCATGTCATCCATTAAAGATTAGCTGTGGAAGGTTGGAGCATGGAGAGATTATGAATGACAGAACAACTCCTGCAGAATAATAATCAGTTTTTGGTATTTAATGCTGTTTGACTTTTGCAGACACATTTCTTATTAACCTTTGGTACAAACAGAAATCCAGGTTCCTGATATCTCATGGAGAAGATGAATTCAAGATCCTCTTCCAATTAAACTGAAATAAGGGCAATATTGGGCTTTAGCCAAAAGAACTCAGTAGTTCCCAGCTCTCATGTTTATAAACCTAAATATGAGTGATATTTTACAGTTTAAGAAGGTAATGCATATACTTCCCTAAACCTGTTTTCTCTGCATAATTTATTTATGTATTTAGTCTATATAGCTCTTAGGGTGTTTGTCCTATTAAATGCTTCATTATGGAATACTATTTCCTGAATATCTTTTCCTGATAAATATAAAATAAAATATTTCCTGATAAATAACACAATTTTGAGAATAGCTGCAAGATTTGAATCCTCTATATGGGAAGGTAGACAATCCATCTAAAGAACAGAAAAAACCCCAAGATGGGGGTATTGTGACTGAGAAATTCTTGGCTTAATTTTTAACAGCTTAATTTGAAGATGTGATTTTACCTTCAGATTGTTAAAATTGTTGATTGTCAAAAAGTTGCATACAGCTCTTTGAAGAACAATATACGATGAGTTGGTATCGATTAAAATGTCAGTTGCTAAGCTATTTATCGGTGGAGCTTGTATATAAAAAGCCAGCCAGTTTCTTCCGCATTTTTTATTACTACTGTGGCCCTTCTTTCTTCCACACAACAAATGCTAGATGAACATAAAGAATTGGGTTTTATTCAGGAATAAAAAGGTCTGCAAATGATCTACTTCTTGGGGCATTACAAAACTTTCCTTTAACATGACAAATTATAACTTGCAAACTTCAATGCAATGTTTATATTTTCCCCCTAAAATTAAATATTCAGGCATCAGCAATTATTCACTGAAGAAAAAAGTTTAACAGTGTTATGGTTTGAATTTTGAAGTCAGCTGTGTTTAGTGTATTGGAGGCAAACGCTTAAGTATTGCACAGGGATTGGCTTTCACAAGAACTGCCTTGGGGTCTGTGTATAATACTCTCTCCTATTCTTTTCCACCTTATTTTTTTTTAATTGAATTGCGATCTGAGTACACAAAGAAAACCCTATGCAGAGCTGCCACTAAGCAACTTTAGCCTTTTATTAAGAACACTCTTTTTATAGCATTGGAAATGTAGGAGCAGATGAATGCTATGCACTAAATACATACAACAAACACAAAGCAATAAAGAAGTCAGTGTGTTCTATCAGTGTTTGTTCAGATTGCTTTATCTATAAAGTCACATTTAGGTGTAAATTACTTTTAGTCTATAACTCCTGGTACAGACTGGTGAAAACTCTTAAGTAGTTTTCCTGTGATCGTCTTATCACTGTTTTTATTTTTCGGTTACACGTCATAACTGAAAGTAAATGAATGGTAGCTTTCAAAAAAGACCTAGGAACTTAAGTTGTCTGTTTCGTAATAGAACATGTCAGCACTATGTTTAAGTTGACAGTGAGCCCTGGAGCTCCTGATAGTTTGCCATTAACCTGAATAAGAACTCTGTAAGAGCTTTAGAATTTGAACATTTCTAGGGATTATCTGCATTTTGTAACATGTATAAACAGAGACCAATTAATGACAACACTTTAAAGGCTTTCATGGCAATGCAGGGGTTTTTTTTTCTTAATTTGGTTATGGTAAGATTGACTTATTTAGGAGTTGTGAGCACAGTCATTAAATTTAGTAGAAGAAAATCTCAGAGGATTTTGATTTCTAATTTGAGTGGATGACAAATACATACACATTTGTATTTCTGTAAGAACAAGCATATATCCATATGGTTAAATAAAATTGAATGCATCTGTAAAACTGACTTATATTGAAAACCAGTTATTGTGTTGTGATGGTATTTACTGTATCTTCTGAAATACAGTAGTGGTATGGATAGTGATCTCATATTTTTTTTACAAGACCTGGCCTGTAATCCAATTCGACTTTTTTTGTTGAGTAATGTGAAGTGATTTCTGCTGCCATAAATGTTTTTAGTCCCAACATTTTCCTCTTTTGCCTCTCTTACTCAGTTTATTTTATTTACACAGATGACCTCTAGGAAATAAGCAAACAGACTTTTATCTTGGGAGTTGTGCTTTCCTTGCTTCCCCCAAAGTTCCATGTTTGGAAAATCATGAAATACTGTTTAAACTAGAATGATTTCCAGCACACCTTCTCAGTACTGCTGTTTTAAAGGTGGTTTAAAAAGTATAGGAGATAAGTTTGCCAAAAGAATCAGGTTCAACTAAGAAAATATGTACACTACTTTGACTCAGTAAACTCATACTTGGTATGGTTCATCTTCTTCATATTTACTTTTGCCCATATTAGAAAACAATTAGCTTACTAAACAAATTTGAGTATTTGGGATAAAAAAATCTACTTTGAGTCTCTCTCATTTGACTAAGAATTACATGATATTTGATAAGCTTGTTTAAAAATGGACATATCCAAATATTATTGTAAACACCCATTGATTTGTTTTACCTGCAATATAAGTATTTTACTTAGTTGGCTTACATAGTAGCTAATAATATTTGTTAATGTAATTTAACTGCTCTGAACCTTTACTGAACAAATATTGAAATTTATACAAGTCAAAGAAAGAGAATCTCTAATGACTTTTGTAAAAGCTTCCATTTAATAGTTAAGGAGAAAAGTTTATATGACATACCAGATGCAATTAACAGTAGATTTTACATTTAATAAAAAGAAAGAAGCATATGTATTTGCTTTATTCATTCCATCATAATTTGCATTAGGGCTGTGGGTGTTTAATGAGCAAATTCCAGCTAAAATGCTATATTGATTTTCTAAGTGAACTTTGTAATAGCTATCTACCTTACAAAAGCTCTCTGTTTACAATTGTTTTCTTTACTAAAAACTAAAAATATTTTAGAATTGATGAGTTTAGCATAATGATTTTTTTAAAATAAAGAGCTCTTTTTGAGTATGCAGGGGTTTTAGTTACAAGGGGGAAGATGTAATTAAATTCTTCAAAACAAATGAAGTTTATGCAACTAAAAGGTAGTGCTGTACTTTTATATACTACAATATTTGCAAGCATGAGAAAATAATCCTTTTTTCTTAATTCAGTTCTCTGGGATTTAAATATTTTAGCTCTTGAATGCCATTATGTATATATATATATATATATATATATATATATATGAATTAGTAAATGACACAATTCATTTTAGCTGAATACTAGACTACTCATACTTCATTTCTGTGTGTCATTTTTTTACTTGAAATACGAATTCTGTACAAGTTTTTTTGTTTCTTCTTGGTCAGGACTCAAGACAGAATGGATCGGGGCAGTTGGTATGCCACTAGAAGGTCTCCAAGGAAAACCTTGTAATGTCAACCAGAGCAGTTGATGAAAAAGTAGCTGGATCTGTTTTTTCTTTGGATCAGGCGCCAAGTCAGTGCAGCAGTACTGAGTTTGTATTTTGCTGGATATCATATCATATCTTGAATGGAATTTAGAAGCATGACTCAGTGTTACTCTCGGTTTCTACCTCACATTTTTAAGAAGCATAGGGATGATAATCTGGATAATTTTTACTCTTTCTAATATGAAGGAATTTCTTGTCACTCTTTCATAGACTCTTAACTGGACAGCTTATACATCACTCATTTTCCTAGATATGGTGCAAAATTTTTTTGCTTTGCTGCTGCATTGAGACCTAAATGTGTATGCATTTCACTTATTTCAGTCATGCTGTGGTCCTTATGGTCCTGAGCTTCTACCTGTGACTCATCCACAGCTCAGAGTGAATGGGGAATATTCAGACTACCTGCAATCATGTGACTGTCATAATATTCCCTATAGTAGGAAAAAAGGAATTCATAAAATATTAAGTAAGAGTCAGAGATGTATAGCCATTGGGTAACAAAAACATCAAACCTAAATCAGCTTGGGCTGGTGAAGAAATCAGGTGACTTAGTCTTCTACAGACCATTAAAATGAGTTAGATGAGGTCTTTAAGTATTTTTTAAATAAGTAATTTCTTTTGGAAGTGTCAGTATTGCTATGTTGTATTAAAATGTCATGTATCTAAGTATCTTTTGTTTTAAAACTTAGGTTACTATGCAAGCATCTTACATGATTTTCTACATTTTCCCTAATCTGTTTTAGTATTAAACAACTGACTTGCAGAATTACTTTTAAGAAACAGAACCAAAAGCCAGACACTTGTAATTGATACAGAATTACTATAAATATTCTTTTAATGCGGTTGGTGGATCTGGATGTTTACACCAATGCTTTAATTTAGTGGAAGGAAAGATTTGCTCAATTTAAGTCGCTTTCCATAGCTGATAGTTACAGTGTTTTGTAATAGACTTTTAGGTGGAGGAAGGGTCCACTGTTCAAAGGCAATTAGCATTTGAGCTGCTATCAGGGGTCGTAAGATTTCAGATAAGCAGGATGCTTAAATAACTTGAAAAATACCTTTTTCTGAATACTTTCATACTGTTATATGTACAGTATTTGAGTTTAATGACAAATAAGCAATAATCTGTTTTCTAAAAGCCTGTATGGTCATTATTACCACTGGCTATATTTACACAGAGAGGGACTTAGACATGCCAGAAGACAGTCACTCTATGTGTACATGTACATTCATGATCTATTGCAGAAGTCAACAAATTGTGGGGTTTCATGCTGAGGTGAGGATGTCCTAAGGTCTGACAGAAGGGGTGCACTTGAAGAGGCCAGAAAGAAGTTAACTTAACTGAAAAATTATTGACCTCAGAATAGTAATAAGTGCCAAATCTTCAGTTATTTTAGACAGCTTGCTATTCATTGCAGAAGTTGTTTTCAATGTGAAAATTGCATAGTGTTTCCACTTGCAGCTTTACGGAAAAGGTTTTCTGTGAAGTGTCTCTGTTATGAAGCTAGATAAACTGACATAATTTACTGGAAAAACTATAGCAAACAAATATATTAAGGTATTGATAGGTAATAATTACCATACAGAATCAAACTGCTTGTATATTCCAGATCCAGTCAGGACATAGCAGATGCACTGTAGTTTACTCTGGCAGTCATTGCTCTGGCACTGGTTTCCCTGCTATCCCATATCTCAGCAATCCAAGTGGAAGTCTGGTGAGCTGAAATGCACAGCCTAGGTTACCTCATAGAGTTTTTTTTGTCCTTGGTGAGCCACTTACCTTTGCAGATATCAGGTGCATTCTCTGCAAGTGCTGCAAACTTACTGCTGGATACCAGCCAGTGTAAATGCAGTGTTACAACTGTCTTACTCCAGTCTTAGTTTTTCCATTCCACATCAAGCAAAGCTTTCTTGTTGCAAACAGGGGAAATAGATCTTCAAGGAAAAAAAAAGACACTATTCTTCCGGATTAAAGAGAATTTAATCAGTGTTTGTTAATTTTTGCATATATTTCAAAATCTGTGCTTCCAATGCTGAATTTCTTTTGGTGGTGTTGTTGGGAAACAACTTGTTAGAGCTCTGACCTGATGACTAGGCTTGTAGCTCCTCTGCAGACTTTTTGTGAGGGGAGGGACTGCACTTTCAGAAGTAACATTTAGCCTTTCCTGGTCGGATTTTGTGTAATCTGCTGTTAGCCTGCAACGTTTTGCTAGGCCTGCAAAAAATGCTTCCTTACTCCCCAGTGATAGGCTTCTCCCCAGCTTGAGGACAAGAAGATTCCTTTTTCTTGGTGCTGATAAAATTTATTTTGTGCCAGCAATACAGCTGCTATAAAAATGTGCTACTGTGTTTCTGTTGTTTCATTCTGTGAAGAATATGTTTCATTATATATTCCACTGTGAAGTTTTTTGTGCAATAATGTACAGACGTGAAGTAAAAGTAAAATAACAAATAAAGGCAAAAATTTTAATGTCAGTTTAGGTGAGAATGGTGGGACAAAAGCTCTAGGATCTTAGTAAAAGGGAGGAAGTAAAGAGGGAGGAAGCCTTTCTTTGATTAATAACTTAAGCAGTTGTTGAGAGAGAAACAGATAGTTCTGAAGGGAGTAAGGAAGCCCAGCGGCAATGGCTTAATAGAGAAAGTTATTGAGAAATAAATACCAAAATTTGAAAAAACACTATAGTGTGATGTTAGCAGACTATGACTATACCAAAATTTGACAGACTAGAAGGGACAAGGAGGATGGAGAATCCAGGAACCTACAAACCTCAATTGAGTTTTCTGATGTTCCAGTGAGAGAGGATATAGTCCTCTGTCTTGGAGTGACAGCAGCCTTACAGCATCCTGAAAGTCCCTAGACATTTTGAATACATGGTTTTATGATGACTGTGAGGAGAGATTTGCAGTATTGCAGAGGGAAATGATGAAAGTATGAATAAAGATTTTAGTGGAGGCAGGGTCGAGGTAAGGATTCTGGCAGTGTGCCAGAGATGGTGTTAGACATATTGACAGGGGAGAGGCAGGGAGAAAATGTAAGCTCAGGATGAGGAACGACTTGAAGGTGTTAGTTTGCTCCCAAGGATAGACAGTAAATCTTAGTTTATTGGTACCTAATGCTCCAAGGTCCATGTATGCTGTAACAGATAATATAACAGTATATTACACAATAAAGTAGAGGCTTGGCAGAGAAGGAGAGATGCCAGCTGTGCCACTCTTGTGATACCAGAGACAGACTATAAAAATATTAGAATTTTTAATATCACTGTGCCACCCTGATAGGAAGCAGTCTGATGGTAGTAGTTTTAACGAGTTATTACTTTTAACTCTGTGTCCTAGAAGAAACTTGCTAGCATCTCATATGATTCTGAGCTTTAAGAATTATTTTTCCATTAAGCAAGTATTCAGAATGCCCAGCAAATCACTTTCTTTCCCTGTTAGATTTTATAGGGGAGTATTTGAAAATACATAGCTTTATTTAATAGCTTAAAGTGTTGCCTGTAACAATTAACAGCAATTTAGTGTTGTGTCTAAGAAGTAATATAGACCTTATGCAGAATAATCCAAGGTCATTGGAAGTGTTGATTTTAGGAGGTGGTGGCAAAGGCCAACATAAGTGCATCTAATAGTGCTTTTCCCTGTCAAATGTGTTTGTTGAACACTTTTGCAGCTCTGGTGGAAGAAGTTTATTCTGCTCAACGCGAACGTGATGAGGCTGTCATGGCAAGGCTTAGGTTAGCCAATGAAGAGAGAGATGAAGCATTTCTACGAGTCCAGCGTTTAGAAGAGTCTCTCAAAGAGTAAGTATACATTTCCTGCACCATGTAAAAAGGCTGTTGTGTCAGTCTGTGACAGTCATAAACTGTTCAACAGTAGTTATCAGAAAACTTGGGACATTATTATCTGTGCAATAAAACAAACTAGGCCTAGTCTTACTGTGATATTCGTTAATTTGTTAGCTGTTCTGTGAAACCGTATTTTTCTCTGGAGACTGAGAGAAGGTGAATAATTTTAATCACAAAAATTAAAAATATAATCAAAATTTTCAGTATTGATTTATTGAGGGAGAAATAAGATGAATGTGACATTTTATAGGGATCTTTTGACACAGAGTACCAGAATGTCAGTCAAAAGTTACAACTTATAGGAAATCAATCAAACCTTTAAGCCCACTAGACATTTTCTTCAGCAGAATTTTTACTAATTATATGGGTGACACAGTCAAAGTATATGGGGTTTTTTTCCTATCTTTAGCGTAGGATCAGTTTGTAAGGTAATGAGGGTACAATTAATAGTTCATAGATTTTTATGTATGCCATTGTAACACAACAGAAATAGGCAATCTTATGTTAAACAGAACTAAGTCAGGAGAAAATTGTCAAGAGTGGTTTCTTTCTCCCTTTGGGATACAAGCAGCTTTGAAGCTACAATTTGCTTCTCCATACAATCCTTTTTCATCTGAGTTGTGATGATCTTGGTGATAATCTTTGTTAGTCCCACAAAGGGTAGTCCCACAAAGACTAGAGTGACTGAGAAATTTCTCTTACTATTCTGCCAGGAGAAATACAAAGCAAAAAAGCTTTTCAGGGCAGGAGACTGAATAGGTGCAGTTGTTAGTTAACTAAATGACAGGCAATTATGTTTTCAATAATTGATTCTACTAAGAACACTCCTCTTTAGGGCAGAAAACCAGTCATCTTCTTTTGGGTATTTTTATAGTTAGGGCCAGAGAATATGATCTAAATTGATTTCAATAATCTGCACATAGTTTGTCCACCGCTACTCTGTAGAATTTACAAGTTACTAGAGATTGTCACAGCCTCCAGTGTTAGTCACAAGCATGACTCAGCAGCAAGATTAGGGGATTGCATGCCCACAAGAATGGTGTATGGTGAATGGTTTGTTAAATATCTTTATGGAGCCCATTTTTGCGCATATACATCTGAAATCTTGCCTTAAACAGCAATCTCAGAGCAAATTATAGATGTGCTTTAAATTCCTGTAAGAGGCATCACAACTGTGGGCCTTACTTGTTTCTCCTATTTCTTCTGCCAGTCTTGTAATCTTGTATGTTCCAAGAGTAAAGAAAGTTTTGGATGGCTCCTAACATCACATGATCCTGTAGCATAAATTCAAGATCTTTGATCTTAAAGTACTCAAGTAATGCAGAAAATTAATTATTCTGGTCAACAAACCTGGTCAGTTACCTTTGATTTTCTGGCATATTGCTGCTTTTTCTGCAGTGGAATCTGTAGGTACCTGGGTGGCAGTTCTTGACACACGTGAATCCCGCAGAACAGCTTCACTTGTTTTCCCTTCAGCCCCTTGTGTCTGCTTCACTCATGTTCTTGAAAACTGACTTAGTTCTAAGCAAAAGTATGGGAAAAGAGAAGAAACTCCTTTCTCAGAGAACATGCATAGTACCTTCCTCAAAAGCATGTCATTTGCAGAAGGCACTGGATACACTGGTAATGCCAAAGTAGTACTTGCTCCCAGGAGAGTCAGTAACTCCCTTGACTGATAGTTTGAGGCCAAGCTATTACATTTTATTGCTATCATTTAGAGGACAGCAATTGTACTAGCTGTCATCCACTTGGGTGTTCTTTCCGATGCTTTATAGAGCGGTCTGATACCCTGATGCCGTTCACAGTCTCAGAACTGGTATAGGAGATTTCCCTGTGGAGAACACCAACTTTCTTTTCTAACTACCCCCCTTGATAGTTTCTTCCTTCCTTATGGTGGTTGTTCAAAAGGTCAAGTTCCTTGTGGAGCACATAGAGGTTTGGGGTTTTTATAAGGAACATTGGCTACTTGTGCCACACTCATCAAGTTTTAGAGCACAGGTCACTCTTTCCATCTGCTTTGGACTTATTCCAATCAGAGAACTTTACAAGAGTGCAATATTGAACAGCCTGCCAACCTTTATCAAATGCTTTAATGCTTTCTTTAAATTAGCAGCTGGAGCAGTTCTATTGTCATTATTTAACTGTAACAACCAAAATTCTTTCAGCCCTGTTGGCCCTAGGGGTTATGTTATCAGAATGTGTTTAGAAATGGGGGAGGAGGAATCCTTGGTTACTGCTGTTTAAAATCATGAGGCTTTCATTCATTGTCTGTGCACAGCACAGGGAGACTTAGCAGGGCAAATGCACAGCTCTGGATGCTGATTTTTTTAAAATATTGTCACCTAAGGAGGTGTTTGTATACCTACAGACAGATCCCTTGTGGCAGTATTACGCTGAAGGTATGCTTGTGGCAGAAGTTCATGTTCTTTTTCCCACTCCCATTTCTCCCTAAGGTGTCTTGCTTACCCAGCCTGTTGGTTGGCTGGGTGATTTTGTTGACTGGCACTTTTAGCAGTGTAGAAGTCCTCTGGAGAAGCTGGGTCAGTCCTGCCAATTTACTTTGACAAATACCATGAATTTCATTGTGAATACAAACTAGCTGGAGATCCATTTTTAAGTCCCACATGAAGTGGCACTTAGAACAATGTGAAAACCTAAAGCAGGAACTCTACAAGGATCCAGCTCTGAGAATTTATTATAATAATACAATAATTAATATTATTATGTTTGTTATTTTATTATTTGTGCTACTTTATGGATACAAGTCAAACCCGGTAAAGATTAGCTTTTACTTTGTTTAGTTCTGATGCTGACTGAATACATTGGAGTAGTTACTGCTTGTGAATACCGCATAAATATACCAGCTGTTATACACTGGTAGTATATTCTGAAATATTTGTTTTTAATTTAAAAATTTCTATACTGGTTGATTTACTTTGCCTTATGTACTGTTATCTGCTAAAACTAATGGAAAATGTGGTAGCGTGCTGTTGAGCATTCTATAATGTTTGCTAGCTAAAATTATGGCTTTGGTGCAGTGCTTGTCACAGCACTACTGAAAAATTGTTGCTGTTTAGAAGATGTTTCATGGTACTATATCTGTCCTAAAATATCACAGGCTACTTTTAGTAGAAGTCAACATTAAGTAAGTAGCAGTGGAGTGGTAAGGTAAGTTTAATATGCTCATTTTTTCAGAAGCGAGATCCATGTCCATTTAACTAACCTTAGGTAAGATAAAATGTGTATGATCCCATTTATTAGATTTTTGTGCTAGCACTTGCTACTTTTACACAGCCAGCGTTCAATGCTGTATGACTAAATTCCTTGTATCATCTTTGTATTTGACAGGTCAATATATGTTCTGTTGAAATAGAAAGGGAGGAAAGTGCAGGCAGCTTTGTTCCAGAATTAAATAAGGGCCTTGCAGAGAACTGGCTGAGCTTCCTATTTTATGCAAGATATAAAATCAAAATATTTTTAAAGTAACTTCAACTGGTTTGGGATTTTTCCCTCATTTTGGAAGAAAGAGGTGGAAAAAGAATTACTTAAAAATGAAAAAAACTCTATCAACAAAAGTCATGTTCTGTTTCATTTCGGGTGCAATAAAAACCAAAAAAAATACATCATGTAAAAGTTGTAAGCCGAGAAATAAATAAAATAAAAGCATCAGTCATTTCTATCACTGGGGAACTTTTTTCATCTAAGCACATATGAACAATTGATCCTTGTAGTCATATATAGCAGTAAACATTAATAACTTAACAGTCTGAAGTCAGTGCTGAAGATATGGAGCATTATTGAAAGATGGAGTCGAGCAGGTGGCACTTTAATATGTTCAGTGTCATGGTTGACTCTAAAGACTAGTAGAATGAAATTACTTGAGGTTCTAAAGATTTAAAAAGCGAACTCATTTTGCTGCACTAAGGAAATGCTACTGATCAGGCTTTCTGTGTCCCTTTTTTCTAGGCTAGAAAATATTAACCCTGAAGAAAATGACATGGTAAGCCATTCTCTGAGGAGATTTCTTGATGTCAGTCTTATATCTTAGAGGCTTAAGTTCAATTGAGTGGGTTTCAAGAACTAAGATGTGGGAAAAAGAAGAATTGACACACTAATAATGTACATCTTTGCTGCAATATGAAAATTCAATAACTTCACTCAGTCAATTTACAATTCACATGTGCCTATTAATTAAAACCCTATATTAAATAAAATATATTAAAACTTCTTGTCTGACTAACATATAATGCTGTTGGTAGACATTACAGGAATTACTGAACAGAATAAACAATGCAGACACAGGGATAGATATACTGAAGAATGGAGCTATAATTCTGAACCGAATACACAGGACCAAAGAACGTAAAAAGAAAATAATCGCTGAGGAAATGAATGCAGTAATAGAACAACGGGATGCTGCTTTATCTCAAGTAAGTCTCTACAAGTATATAATCACTCAGTAGCAAATTTCTGGGTTTGTTTTTTTTTTTTCTTTTGGAGGGGGTGGGGATTGGTTTACTTTTGGGGAAGAAAATTATTTTGTTTGCTTTTCTGTCTTGAAAGTCTCAAAGGAGAGCCCTTGTAGTAAATGTCTGATTACTGATCAACTTTTTCTTCATGGTAGTAGTGCCCATTAAAATGGCATCACTGTTTCTCATGAGAAAAGTTATGTTTGTATTTTTTGCACTTCATTACTATCTGTCTTCTTTCTAAAACAAAATAGTTTTCAATGAGTTGACCAATCTAAAAAGCTATTAAGGGCTTAGTTTTGCAGTATGCTGTACTGGTGAAATGCATTGGATGGCAGTTTACTGGGATGGAAGGATTTATAAAGGGTTATTAGTAGCAAAAATATACATTAAAGGAAGGTAACAGTACCACATGCAACAATGCAAGCAATTCTTCCCTTTGTTGCTTTACATTCAGGAGATAAAAATCAGCATGTGGTCCTTGACTCCCAAACTCTTACCCATCTACTACGTGACTTGAAAGAATCTGGGTTCTTTTTTCTGCTCAGATCACTCATTGCCTGCAATTTCCTATTTTGACAGAACAGTAAATGTCTTCATTCTCTTCACCATAAAGAGAGTTTCCTTGCTTTCCTAAGTTTTTCTGTTGTTTTTTTGGTTCGAGTTTAGATTTTTTTTACCCACCATTTTTTAAATGGAATTTTAACTCAATAGTAATAAATTGTAGGGAGGAACTGTCCAAGAAGGGAATGTATCTCCTGAGAAAAGATCTTTGACTGGATGAAGCTCCTTATGTATTTATGCCAGGCAAGAAATTTCATCTGACTCCTCCAACATTGAAAATTTTGATTTTTAATCTAAGCAACAAAAGTTGGCCCACATGTAGCTAATTTCTACTAGATTTAAAGTCAGGTTTGTGATCTTTAATGATATCAATAATGTTAAGTGAATATATGTTCTATTGAAAAGTCCTATGATAAAAGTGCCCCCTCTACAAACATTATAATTTTCATGCTTTTTCGGTCATTGTTTTTACATTTTCTCCTGCTTTAACCTAGAAAGCCCCATCTGCCTGCAGCTTAAAATATTTTGTGTGTCTGTCATGTATTGCAAAAATCTTAATATACTCTTGGTGGTATTTTACTTTCTCAGTCTATTTTTTTCCTTTTATACTAATATTGCTGGGATGTTTCCCAGCACAGCTACTGGGAAACATCCAACAGGCCTTCCAAAAGTTTATGTTCTTTCTTCTTTGCACAGGGCATTTGGAAAGTGAGCAGCTTGTAACAGGAAAGCTTTCAGCAAAATATCTCTTGACATTTTAATTTTCATTTCTTCAGGTTTTGATTCTTTGTTGAAGTAGACTTTCAGGCATACTTGGACCGTAAAACTTCTGTGAATGTCAGATAATAATTGTCAGGCATTTTAATACACATTTTAATTTCATTGATTTTAAGCTGCCTGTTTAAGGAGTAATATTTTCCAAGTAATCAGCTTGGATTGAAAAAATTAATAAAGATAATTATTTTAGCTAGTAATTGCTCGAGTGTCACCACTAGCAAAGCCATCTTTAGGCATATAAGCAAAAAGTACAGGTAATGTTAAGTAGATACTGCAGCTGAAAAAATAAATTAATAGAATAATAAATCCTCACGAAATGAAGATGTAAATGTTTGGTGTTAAGCTGTAGTGCTATGATACTGCCAGCCATTTATACCACCATTGTTTTAAATGAATTGTTATTAATAAAACTATTGTTATTAAAAAACTATTAAAAAACTATGTGTTTTCAAATATGTGATGCTTTTACAGCTGTTCCTATTGAATCTAGAAAATAGGTTCTTGGAATTGAAGCTACCTTTTCAACCTGTGTTTCTCACTTGATGATTCCGTGGGAATTCATACCATACTTGAATTATTAGTAGTCTTTTGTTAACATTGCAATAGCAGTAGTTATTACAGTGCTAACAGCAAGAACAATAGGAGAGGGATTCTACATTAGACCACAAAGGGACTAGATATAATTCAGGGGATGTATATGCTTAGCATAACAAATGCAAATTATTGGAAGTTAGATCTGGGGTTGCCTCAGGCATTCATAACATCTGCAAGTTAAAGTCTTTGTCTTTTTGTGGAAGTGACATCAAATATGAAGGGGGGAATTGAGAGCAGGCTGAGAAGAAGCAGAAGTAGAGTAAACAATTAGCATGCTGTGACTATTCTCTGGAAAATGCGTTTGTAAAGTTCAGAGGTTGCTGGGCAATGGAGGTTGAATGTTTCATGACACATGGTGTTGCTTTGTTCCTGTTTGCTGTTGTGTGATGCTGGAGACAGCAATGTCCATGGAGTGGACAAAGTTGGTTCCATATGATAGAGAACTACCTACATGGTAACAAGTGTTTGGGCTGACTGTGTTTACAGAAGCTGCATCTATTGCTTTTTGTTGTGATTTTCTTCACAATAGCCTGGCATTTAGTAATTGAGCACAGCAAATTTTAATGGTGTCTAGCTCTTCGGGGTTAAGTCACAGGATTTCTGATTTTTCTGAGTAAGAAACAATAATGTGAAAGCCTTCACAGCTCAAACACATTGCTTTGATTTCAAGTGAGGAATAAAGTGAATTTCTAGAGAATGGATGTTCTATAAACTATGCATTTCCTATGACCAGGTAAATACAGATTACTTCCAACTAGTCTTTTAAATTCAGTTTTATAATGCTTTTTCTGGTAGCTAGACTACTGAGCTGCATTTAACTGGACTGCAGTTGCAGCATACTTACTGATTAGCTGGTTGTGATTCTTCTCTTTGATTTTTACTTGAATAATTTTTTTATTCTTCAAAAAATGAAGAGCACTGTCCATGTTTTGGAAAGGCCATGAAAATGTTTTTTCCATCTGTAACATCCAAGAACCTCTGTGTATTTTTTGTGATTTCCAGGGTGAGAGTTGCTTCTTACTAGGAAGCAGATTGAGGCACTTCTATCACTGTATTGAGCTGTGCAAGTGTATGTAATCTCAGATCTTTCACTAGATTGCTGAGCAAATATGCAAACTACTTTTTGTATGTGTGAAAACAAATGAAATGGTATAAACTCAAATATTTGATACTACTTTTAGTATGTATTTTCAAGTGAATAATAAACAAACAACTAAAGCATGGCTAAACATTGACATCCATCTTCTCCTGTATCAACCCCCTTAAAAAAACAAACTCAACAGTTTGGTTGTATTTGCTAAGATATGTTTGTTAGTGAACAGATATTGTGTGATACTGAGGATCTTCAGTGTGTTTTATGACTGATCCTCTGAAAGAAATAAAACATTGTTTTCTTGTCTGTAACGTTCAGTTTTGTCTTAACCCATTCAATGAAAAAACTTATTTGTCCAGTTGATCATAATACAATTTTACCTTTTTTGAGAAATCTTTCTTGCTCGAGTAATGCAGTTAGTGGCAGACATTTAGTAGAGATTCCATATGGCATAGTCACATTGTGTGATCCTCATAAAACACTCCAAAGAGGTGATTTCCAGCAGGAGGCAATACTGTACAATGCCTCAGCCACCTATTAGCCACATCACACCTTATGGACAGGAATGTTAATATCATTACAGGGTTGGCAGCTGAAGATTTGAGTAAGTCATTACAATTACTTTTCTTCTGGTTTAGACAAGAAAGGGGACCTTTGAATTGGTGCAGCTTGAAGGAAGTGATTTTTTAAAGCTCATTAAGAGATTAGGAGATTGTGTGTTTGATATGTTTCCAGTCCTAACTAATTCTGTAAATGTGGGAGGTTTTTAATTGGTAACAGTCAGTTCTATACAGAGTTCTAAATATTAAAGATATATGTATATTGCTGTTAAGGAATAGCAGTGGTTTCATGGCTGGCAAAGTATCATCTCTAGTACACTGATCTTGAAGCAATAACATAACTGGCAAGCAAACCTGGTTTTACAGCTTTGAATAGTTTGACCACATCCTGCTGTGCAGGAACATGCTTATGACTGTTCATGTAAAAATTGGCAGGCACCCAGTTGCTCATCTGAAGCAAGTTAAAGAACCCTTCTCCATTTTGAGGCGCTGTTTGGCAGCAGGCGGCACTTCGTCGTCATTGAAAACAATGACGAGGTGCCTTGTGCATGACTTCCCATCATTATCAGTTTCGACTAATGACTAATAACTGATAAATGTCTGTATTTACAGCTAGTCAGCTTCTTGCTAGCTTTTTTTGTTTGTTTGTTTGCTTTTGTTCTGCTAAAGCAATTTTCCTCCTTTTACACCAAGTAGTGTGTAGAGCTCTGTGTTGCCTGTGATTCAAAGAGCGTTAAGGCATTCTCAGCACAGGAGTGAACAGGTCTTACTGAGGTAGTAAACCCAAGAGCTGTATGAAATGTAAATGAAAATAAATATTTACAGATCTCGGACCTGTAATTGGGGAATACTGGTGAGAGGTTACAATGCCTCATGCCTCAGGACAGAGGTGATCCCTTTGTAAGCCAAACCACACTTTGGGACATTATTTTTTGTACTTTTAATTAGAAGTCTGGTTTTATACTCTGTGTTTTGGTACTCTTTGGCATTCTTGATTAAGGATGTTAATCAAGTTCCTGGCTGGCAGGAGCATATCTGACAGTATCCTCCTACCTGCTCTCTTAAGGTGCTTACCCTACTTTTCCCTTTGCCACTGATACTTGAGAACAGGAAAAGAAGAGTGAATAAAATGCTGTATTCACAGTTGTTTATGAATCAGGCAGCTGCTGTTGGGTACTGGTGATTTTGGTCCTCAGCTTATTTCAGGAGGAAAGTGAAAGCAGAGGGAATGTTTATTGTACTTTAAGGGGTCCAAGAACCATGCTTGTTCACTAATGGCTGGTTTCCTTTGGGAAGGAAACAGCAAGTTGCTGTTGTTGTCATTTGCATCCTTTTCTCTGAGAGGTAGCTGATGAATGGGCATGGGGAAATTCCTTGCCGGCAGGATGGTTGAACAAGAGAGGACACCTGTCTGCAAGATACCCCTTTTTGCCCTGTGGATTCAGTCCAAGTTCTGAGAGAAAGCAATAAGGATATGGAGTAAGATATAGAGTAGATTGAAAAAGGAAAATAATTTGAGATTTAGCATTAACAATTGCACAGTGACTGCAGGGAGTAAAGAAAGAGGAGTTGATGAAATAGTCAGTTTTATTTGGATTCACATCAGTGACCTCAGGTAAAGCTCACAGATGACTCTTCTTTGGAGGTAATGCTGAGTAAAAGGGATCCTGAAGGGAGATCACAAAAAGCCAAGTGATATGAGCAGTGGTTGTGATTAGCTATATTAGTCTTGGTCTGTTTAATTGCATTGCACTGCAATAGTGCTTTAAAATGTCACATTTCATTTCCTCTGTACCTAAATAAAGATAATACTTTGAAAGTTTGACTAAATTCATGTTTTAGGAAGTCCATGTTATACTGAACATGGTTAAATCCATGTTTTCTTTGATTCTTCTCAGAATAAACCAAATGATTCTCGGCAAGCACCAAACCAAGCCAGTGATTGCTGTATTTGGGACATGTGGAGTAGAAGTATTGTGAATGATGCTGGAGAGCTTCAGGAATCTTTTGCATCTCAGAAATGGGCAGGTTCTTCCCTACTTGGCTACTTAGTTTTTCTAAAAACAAACCCAGTTTGAAAATATATAATAGTTCTTTACTTTCCAAGATGATTAGGTGTGCTCTGACTCTCTACGTTGGGTATATTTTTGCTGGCTTTAGCATGAATATTTTCCAGGAGAAAATTCCATTAAATATTTGGCTACATTTAGGAGATCATGAAGTATTTATCATGAAGGATTTTTTTTTTTTTTTTGCCTCTGAAGTAGGAATTTTTGTCCACTGGAGACTTAACTAGAGAGGGAACTGGCCAAACTTGGTTTCTTACGTGGGTTTCCTGATTTGTGTAGAATGTCCCCCCAAAAAACAACACCTGTTTAATCTTTTGCTGTGGTGCTCTGTTTAATTTGATCAGGGTATGTAATTCACAGTTTTCAAAGCATTAAGAAATCTGAGGAGTGGTGAGATGTTCTACTATCCTACAGGATTGTAGGAGAAGGTTTAGGGATACTACAAATCCATGTTTGTAGTGTCAGTTTGCCTCTCACACATAGCAGAGGTTGTGATTTCTCTGTAGGCAGGTATCTGAGCATGAAACTCTTTGGTTTCACTAGAGTTGGAATTTCATTAGTGAAAGCAGGTATTTTACAATTTATTCCTTAGTTTAGACTTCAGTGAGGCTTTGGTTGCATGAGATCTCACAATTTTTGAGTTAATACTTCTTGCAGCTTGAAGTGCAGGTCAGAGGGTAGGTCATTAGTAGAGGGAGAGGAGAATTTGAAGGAAATTACCCTGAGGAGTTGTTATACTGAACTTTTGTATTTAGTCCATGAATGCTAAGTGTGAGTAAATATGTAAATGTTAATGAAGTGTTTCCTTGAAGAGAGGGATTATGGTTTTTCTTTTTGAGTTTTAGAAGCAAAATTTTAATTGATACTGCATTTCTTCTTTTTGCTGCCATAAGGTTTTGACTGAATGATGCCTGGAGACACATCATTGTTTGCATTGTTAAATCACCTGTTGTTCCTCTGCAAACAGTGTGTTGTACAGAATTAAGAAAATACATGTCTGCATAGTATTTGAGGGCATGATCATGCTTGATATCTTTAATTGTAAACTTTAATGAATTTCCATTTGAACATTCATCCTCTCTTCAGTACCTAGAAACTCCTCACCTCTTTGAAAATGGCAGTAAATTTGCATGCAAGCTTGTTCCATTAATTGCTATTTGACTCATCTATCATGGGCTAAGCTTTATATTCACACAGCTTAGACTTTCAAGCCAATTTCTGAAATTAATTTAAATATTTAATGTCAAAACCCTAGGATGAAAGAGAGGAAAAATATTTTGTATGCTTATTGATCACCTGTTTCAGTAGCAGCAACCTGTAGAGGAAACTTCCAATGTGATAAAAGCAGAATTCCAACAGTATTCCCTCTAAAGATTATCACTGTGCATGCAATAAGGTTTATAGGTACCAAATCTGCATGCAGTAAGGTCTGTAGATACAAAAACTCTTGTAGAGGTACCTTAAGTAAGTTTTCCATGTTACTTAACACTTCACAGTTTCAAGTTAGGTACTGAGTGTTGAATCAGGTTTCGCTTTGGTTACTTCTTGCATAAAATATTGAATTTTCTTAAAAATTGGGGGAAAAAACCTGTGTAGTATGAACAGCTGGTTTCCTTAGTCAGCTTTCCTGTACAAAATTACTTTGTTATTTTGGGTACACAGATGTGTTTGCATAAGAATTCTTTTGATAATCAACAAAGAAGATTTTTTGTGTTTCATTTTTATCATTAATCTGGAGTCTAAAAAGGCTAATATGCCTGGTGTGTGTGTTCACTTGCTTCTCCTACCTTTAGCCTTCTTCAGTGTTCATAAGTTGCAATTTTGTTTTTTATTATGCCTGTATGAGCAAGTAGTGTGGACAAATAGTGGTGGATCTGGAGTTCTCAGTATCTGACATCCACATTAACTGTTTTCCAGAATTCGGAGGGGGGGAATTTCTTTGGTTTGGTTTCATTTGGTTTCGTTTGGTTTGGTCTGGGGTGCTTTGTTTGTCTGGGTTTTTTTTGTCAGATTAGCTGTAGCCAAGTCCTGTGGACTGAATACTCTTTGTGTCAGAATGCACTAGGTGAATTCCTGGAGTGCATCTTTGAGTTTGCTTAAATCAAAAAAGGAATCCAGTTTGTTTTCTCAGATAGCACTCCATGGTGCAGAGCAAAGCATAGTAAGTAGAGAAAGTGCTAAGTAGCATGCAGATTGTGTATTACATGAAATTAAGGATAAAAATGAGATGATTTTAAGAAAGAGAATGAGATTTATTAAAATAAATAGGAAAGTAAAAGCTATCAATATTCTTGGAGAAAGCATGCTAGTATGTTTGTATTCAGACTTTTTCCTTTGAAAATTATTAGACTACTTTATATGCAGACTTTTCTGGTGCCGATTTTTGTCCTGTCATCAAGATGTAAATGGACTTGATTCATTCAAGGAGAAATAGGTTTCAAACTAGTAGCATAAATTTCAAATAAAGTGATACACAGAATGGAAAGTTTGGATTTATTTGTGCAGTGAAGATGTGTTCAAAGAATAGCAGACAAACTATACTGCCAATCGTGCCACTTCTACAACATCAATAATTGACTAAGAGTGTTGTGGGACATGGAGCTAAGAAGAATGAATAGAACTTTTTTTTGTTGGCTTAATTTATTTTTATTTCCAGAGTCCCTGAAGTGAAATTGACCTCTGTTCCAGCATTCCAATACCTTCCACAGTCATCCTTATGATTCAGCATGTGTGCTAAGCTGTAAAGAGAGGAGATGAGTAAGGCAGCTAAGGTCTAACAGTAACAGAGGATGTAAGGAAAAATTACTGTAATGATGATAAGCTGATTATTCATGTTCAACAGAATTATAGATGATTGTGACTGAAATTTGGGACTTAAAAATGTTTTTGTTAGTTCCATTTCTTTCTAGATTTTTAGCTGTTTTAAATGTTCAGGCAACCATTACCAAAGTAACAGTTTTCTCTCAATTTGGTCTGAATATCATGGCCATTTTTTTTTTTGGCTGTGAAGCTGCGAATCAGTTTTTCCAAGTTCTTACGATTGGTGAAATTATTTTACATATTCTGGTTTAAAATGTGTAGTGCTCCTAACCAAAAAAAAAAAAAAAAAAAGGAACAAGACTATCTATCAATATTCTGTTTATGAAAGAGAAATTTCACAGTAGCATTAACTTATCTTTGTCTGGTTCACCAAGTAAGCTTATATTTGTTTGTTGTATGGCTTTACTGTTTTGTGCTTCAGATTGTGAGTATCTAGGATTTAGCCTCTTTTCCATGTTCTGTTTATTCACTGTTAATTATTTTTCAAGCTGAGTTGCTTGAGAACAAGAAAAATTTAGCTTCCATTACCCTCTGTTGCAAATGAAGGACAGCTTTCATACTGCACGTAGTCTGCATGTGATTGTAAGATGCTCTTGTAAGGAAACTTTTTAATGCTTTCTGATGTAAATGCTTTGTTGTCATTCTTTTCAGTCATGTTTTTGATTTATTGTTGAATATGAAGCACAAAATATCATTTTGGTTTATAGTTGACTTTTGTATTGAAAATACTTCTTTAAATTGAATTACATAGAAATTCAAATACATAGAAATACTTAAAGGCCTTAAAGAAGCTGTGGCTATGTAAAAAGTGTACTTGTAGCTATAATGAAAGAAAAATTATTGCAGATGAAGAACAGTATTAAATCATACAAGTATGACAACTTTTTGCAATTCTGGAGTTGTTATCAGAAATATAGAAGGTAGTTAAGTACACTGTATTTAATTGGTGTAAAATACTGATGCAGTAATGCTTATGAATATATATGTTATATTGTTAGTAACATATAATTGACAACTATATTTTGAGAGAGAGAGGAATTTTAACATTACCTATTATTTATTAACTCTTGCTATAAATATGTAAATCTAAGTATATATATATAACCAAAGTTGTGCAACAGTTATTGGTCATCTTTCAGTTATGCTGTTGCTTATTTCTTAATTAGCTGTAACATCTTTCTCTGCTATCTGCAGAAGTATTACCAAAGATTAGAGAAACCCCAAAAAATAGAGTAAAGCTCTCTATCGGAAGAATGGCTATGAACATTTTGCTCCTAGTTGTCTCTTGAGATGACTTTTCACCAATAGGTAGGATTTCTTTCAAGTCTTGCTATAATCATGATGAGGAATTTCTTATTTCAGAGATGGTATGACAGATTCCAGCAATGTTAGGAAAAAATGATTTTCACTCGTTTTTCCTGAAAGTGCTCTGCTGTCTTGTATTCAGTATGGCAGTGAACACTAGGCCTTTCTGTGAGTTTAATTCCTTCATCTTTAAGACAAAGTTTTTCTTTCTTGGTCTACAAGCATTTTTTCAGCCTCATTGCTTGGGGTGCTGTTCACAATCAAAATGCTGAGACTTCAACAGAGCCTTAGTCTGAGAAAAAAGTCTTGAAAGACTCACTGTGAAAAGGAGAGCATCTAGCCTTCAAGAGGAAACAGCAAAATTATTGTTAATACCTTATGCTAAATCCTTCCATCAGCTGGCCTTCTCCTTACGTCATGTACAGTGTCTTCTATGGTATCTAGACTCTTCTCAGCAGCAGTCATGCATTTTACCCATTTTGTTTGTTTTGGCAGGCAGGCCTATCACTTTGCTTTCAGAAGTTTTCAGAAGTTCTCATAACATTCTTCCGTCTTTGTGTTTTTCTTAATTTTTTTCTGCCCTTAGGGTGTCCTGTCCTCCATACATGAAGAGCGGAGTTGCCAGGATGAGAGCAGTGTTGGTAATTGCACAGGTCAAAGGCAGCTGATTTTAGGTTTAAGTATTTCTGCTTTTCAGTAACATATCTGAAAGCTTTTAGGTGACTGTTATTCAAAGCTGCAGGATCAGCCCACTTGAGAAGGTGCATCTATTTGGGTATATAGTCATGTCAATCTCTGTAAAACACCTTAATGAAGCTAAAGTTAAATTTTGTTACAGAGATAGAATCTTCAGATTTAACTGCTATTTAATATTTGCGAAGTCTTATTCATTTACCAAAATCATTCAGGCATTTCTCTGTGTTATCGAAGCTGGGCTATACATAATTTCTAAATGTGTAGTTTTGTTTTTAGTTTTTCAGGCTTTGGTTTACTTCCTTGAATCTTTCATTGTGGGATGCCTTTGTATTATTCTATGTATGATTTATTTAAAGTTTGTGCAAAGCTGATTAATTTCTTGATTTTTTAAAACTATTTTCATTCCACTTTTCAGTGCATATAAACAAACTATAAAAGCTATCTGGAATGCATTTTATATTTTTTCTGTTACCTAGCTGTATTTGCTGTTACTTTTTCTGTATTGATGAGACAGAAAGTGTTTTCATAATAACATTTGAAGATTTGTAATTAGTTGTTTCATTTTCATCCTTATACTTAGTTAAAACACTGCTATTAATATTGCTTTCACGTAGTTATATCCTTCAGTATTGAAGTTTCCTAAAAATCCGTGTAAAAAGAGCAAATACTACAGATTGGGATCATTTATTCGAAAAGTTGTCCCTGACTTACGTGCAGAGGTTTGCATTTTCTCCTACCTAGCTGGTGTTTTAGTTTGTAATAATCTCTAGTTTAAAGTAGCTTTTATTGCATGTTAAACAAGTTTTGTGTGGACATATTATACACCAGAAAATATTCAAGAACTGCTACTTAAGCAACTGATGGCTCTCAATTGAGAGTACAAATTTTATCAGGACAAACAGACAGTATGTGCTACAAGGTACACCTGCAATACCATGATTACAGTATCAGAATAAAATGATTCTAAAACTCTGCCATCTATTTATACAGTGCTCCAGTATACTTTTTTCTTGAAAAATGTGATGATATTTAAAGATGGACCAGAAGTATTCCTGTCCTTTTGTGCAGTAAATGCCAACTTAATGTTTCAGCAATAGCCTTGTTTGCATATGGATTTTACAAAAATCCATTGAAGATTATTTGAAAACCAGCTCATTAGAATGACAGATTGCTTACCAAATTTTGTTTTCTTGTCAACTAATATTGGTTACATTCAATTAAACAAGGTTGTACTTTCTAAAAACATAATCTCAGTCTGCAGCTGAGTGCGTCATATCTGCAAACTAGAATCCTAGTTTCTAGATCTACTTGGAAGATTAGGCTGTGAATGTTTCTAAAATTTCTCATTTTCCAACAGCTTTCACATTTTCACTGCCCCTGTTCTAGTGTATATATTGTTTGAGTACCAACACTGCAAACTATTAAGTGAGGGTGAGAGAAAGGCTTTAAACAAAAGCAATTGTCAGCTTTCTGTCATGGTGTGTTGTCAGATGTTTGACAAGGTGTCTCTTGGCCACGGGCCATCTGATTGTAATGGAGCTGACTACTCTTCTGAGGAACCAGCAAAACCAAGCAATAGCTCCATGTCATTTGGTCACATCAATAAAGCAAAGGTTTGGGGTGTAGTAATTCCAGTTCTGACATGATCTTGTTTGTTGATTAAGATTATTAAAGTTTCTATGCTAATCTCACAAAACAAGAAACTACTATTTACTAACTTGATTTGAGTGTTGGAAAAAGTGATTAGTCAGTGTTTACAAAAAGTTGCAACATAATTATTTATGAGTATAATTAAAGAAGAACCATGTAATAAAGAGAATATGTATGGTAAAAAGGTGAAGTAAAAATGTAGATAAAAAATGAAGTGGTGTAGTGAAGTGAACCTTATTCAGGCTAAGACAAGAACTGAGAATTAGAGTGTGCATTATATGTTCATTCTGCCATGCAAAAGAAGGGAAGAAAGATGCTGCATTTGAAGGAGGGAGAAACTAAAGAAGAGAGGGAAGACTTATGTGTCCTCCTTTCAGCAATGAAGGAGGAGGAGTAAATTGCTTTTGAAAGTTACTTAAAAATATAGTTTATGGCTTCCTGAAATTTGTGTTCTGTCCATTAGTAACACCTGGTCTTTGGCCAAAGCTGCCTTGCAAATGAGTATGTGGGAGTTGCATTGATCTGGAAAATGCATGCTAAGACCATAAATAAAGTAAGATGAGAATCATATTTTAATATTCAGATGCTTTGACCTGCTTCTTTATGACTTTTCTTCCAGTACTACTTGGTACTTAACCATGGTAGAAATTATTTCAGGTAGTCAGCAGGGTATTTAGATCCTGGTTTTCATGTGAGTAGTATATTAATGCATGTTCTGCTTAAATGGCAAATTTATTCCAAAACCTCTTGGGTGTTGTGTGATTTTATTCTTTAAATGTTTTTAAAGATATTGAGGTTAATTACTCTGAATTATTTTCTATGGAGAAGTTTCTGCTCTGAAATCTTCTCTTGTATCTGTATGCTGAACTTGTCGATGCCCATTGAAAGTAAAACTGTCCTAGTCTAACTATTATTGTACTTGCTGACCTTTATTCAGTGATTTAGAATTTAGCTAATCAGGACTTACTTTTTTTATTTTTTGTCATTACTTTTAAAAGAGAGTCTTGGCCCTGGAGTATTCTTTTGCTCTTATGATGAAATTTTAATTAGTATTTTCCATTTGCTGGATTATTTGGGAGTATTGGTAGTTTCCTTTGCTTTTAAATAAAACACTGATGTGAATTATAATGTCATTGTACTGTGACAGTGTCTAGTCTTTCTAAAACTCTGCAGTGGGGCGTGAGCAGGCGTACTTCTTGTGTACTACTCATCTGCTTACATGCTTAGTTTGTACATTATTTATTAGACTTATAGGCATGAAATTAAAAAATTGAATTAATAATGTGACTTTGATGTAAAGCAGAAGTTGCTTATTTATATATGACAGGCAATTAGGAAAAAAACACTCTTAGTTTAGTTGAGTGCATTTTTGCTTACTTTCAGACCCAGTATAGCCTCATGAATAAATGTTTGATTCCAGGTTACTAGGTTTGTGTTTTGATTAGAAACAACTCAGAGGTATGTTTGTTAACTTATATGCAATGGACACAGGAAAGTGTCAAGGTGACCCAATTATGTGGCTTCACTAGCTCCTGCTGTTGTTTCCTCCTGCAGATCAGGAGTCTGTCAGCAGCCCCTGTTAGCACAGGCGTGGTCATCCAGTGCACAGCCAGCACAGGAACCCTGCTTGAATGACCTGTGACTCATATACAGCTCAAGAACGTCACCTTTTCCTTTGTCTACTTCTTGCACATTTTTATAATGAGTTTCATTGATTAGCAAAGTCTACATGTGCTGAACTCATTGAAAAGTAGAGCAGGGTTGTTTTGTTCTTTGAAATATCATCATTGCAAGAGAGTAAGAATGTGTAGAGAATGCAGTTGGGTGGGTATCAGTGCTACTCAGTGCTGTGGAATCACTGCACGTGTAAGGATGGTTAACATGAAGGTTGTAAACAGTTAAACTTTATGGTCTAAATTCTCTGAATGTCTTACTGTACACTTACAGTTCCTTTAACTATTAAAATGAAAATAAATGAAAACTCGTTTTGCTGCATTTGAAGTGTTTAGAAATAGACAGGGAGAGGAATGGTAGGAGGAAACCTAGTCATGTCTGCAGCATATTATCTGTTGCAACTTAATGCTACAATGCTATATCCTTAATGCTACAGGTTGCAACTGGCTCATAGTGACACAGAAAACAAAAATGTTTTATTTGTATTTTGATGCTTTTCTTTTTATAGCTTTTTGAAGCAAGACACCATTTCACTGTTACAAAAAAAGGAAGTGTTTACATCTAAATGTTTCTCTTGCTAATAGAATATAAATTTTTACAGATGCATATGTTTCTGAGACCTGAAGTCTGCAAAAACACTTTTCTTTCTTGAAATTCCAGTAGTTCTAAACTGCTGGGCATTGTATAAATAATCATTCAAACACATTTGTTGATGGTTTGCCAAAACTTTGAAGTGAAGTAATTTTTCTCAGAGGTTAAAAAACCTTAATTCAAAATTATAATTTCATGGAAAATTTTTCTAGTGATTGTTATGTAGAAACTCATTTATTTCTTTATTTCTTTTAAAATTATTACTTTAGAAGAAAAAGGACAAATTCTATTTATATAAGTGCTTCCAAACATCTGCAGTTCAAAGTACATAATTCACAGTGACACCAAAGGTTGGTTTGTGTTTTGACTGGATGACTTTGGTATTATTTTTGTCTGCAAAGGAAAGAGTGTATAGCATCCAAGTGGTGCAAGATGTTTGCCTCTCCAGAAATTGTGATGAATTTGGGACAAGAGGCAGACTGTTAAAAAAAAATATTGAGGGGAGGGGGAAGAAGGGCAGTCAGAGTGAGAACACTTGTGTTCCATTTGGCATATTTGAGCTGAGAGACAGTCTGAAGTAGAGATCATTATAAACAAAGTAAAAAAAGGTGAATGAAATAACCAACTAAGAGAAGAATCAGTTGTATTGTTTTTATTTGCTTCTTATGCTTATTTATTGTATTCAGGTTTCCACACGTGAAGACTTAAAATTATAGCAGGTGAAAAAGTAGCTTTGTTTCTTCATCTTTTTCATGTTTGGTGTCTGGAATAGTTATTTGTACTTCAGTTGTTCACTGCAATGAGTATGTGTTAACTAATTTCAAAACATAGATGTTCTTTATCACTTCTGGAAGTATTACACTGTGTAGTAGTAGGACCTCAGTATCCCATAAACTTATCTTTCAGTGGAGTGGTATTGATGCATTTTCCATCAATGTATGATGTGTCACTTACTTTGCTCACGAGCATTTTACTTAAAATGCATAAAGGAAAAAAATGCATGTGGGAAAATAGTTCTGCCATTCAGATGGCTTCTGACTTTCCCAGAATTTGGAGAATATAAACCATTTTCCCAAGTTATTCGGTAGGAGCTAGGTTATTTTTATTTCACACTACTTCAGTAATTGAGAATTCCAGTTCAGCAAGGTCTTTATGCATAAAAGTCCACAGAATGTGGCAGAGTACTCAGTATTTGAAGTGAAGGCATTGATGTGCAATCAAGTCATTATGCACTGGCTGACCCAGAGTGAGTGACTTAGCACTCACTTTTGATTTTTGTGTGACTTGAATAAAAATATGTTACCTTAAGTTTAATGACAGAATTAAGCTATTTGTGGGAGACTGTGGTTATGTATTTTTAAACTAGGGAGGCCTCATAAGACTGACTGGTGTGATCAAGTCAGACCAAAGATCCACATGCCTCACCAGCCTGGCCTCACTCAGGTCAGTACAGCAACAGGCACGTTGCAATACCTCCATCTTTTTTCAGCAAGTTCCTCAAGTGTACTCTCATGTATTTATGCCAGTGCTGATTCTCAAGTTTGTAAGCACTGCAGGTTTTGATAAGGACTTCAGATGAACAAATATATTATAAAAAAATATTGTCTTTTGTATGTACTAATTGAATAAGACAATCAATTCTTATTCAGAATTCAGGAAAGAATTTTGTGCAGAATTTTGCCTCATCTTAGTACATTTGTTTCATTAGACTTTGACCCCTATACCTTTAATAACAGAGACAAATCAATTCCTTTCCTTTTTCCCTAGCATATAAATGGCATAATGTGTTGACTTTTTTTTCCCTAGCATATTGCCATAAGTTCAGGAGAGGTTAGTTTGGATTCCTTTTAATGAAAGGCAATGAAAAATATTATGTGCCATATAGTAATATTAAAAGCAAATATAGATGTAACGGGATTAAATAGCCACCAGGACTGCATTTGTAGTAAGGAAGGGTTATGGTTTTCTTTTATATCCAGTTTTAGCTGTTGCTTTCTGAGCCAGGTGGTGTCACAGTACCCTTTCCTGGGTCAAATCTGTGCTGAAATACAAAATGAGAAATTCATCTGATATTACCATCCTAGTTCAATGAGATGAGAGTGAGGGACCCTGGTGTAGCAAAATATTTATGTCTCTATGAAAGCACATGAACACCCTGATTGACCTAAGAAGTGTGGAGTTAAACAGGCTTTTGCATGAAACCTCTGGAGATGGGTGTTATCTTCATACAAACTATGCAGGGACCAAATGGCTGGGGACAGGTGGTGGCTCTGCTCGATGGTAATGTTTTGCTGTATTCCACCTTTGTCCCTACTAACATTATTTCCCCAATGGCTTGCAGGTTTTTCTTTACTGTTGTGTAATGTCTGAACCTTTTACTTTGAGAACATCTCACTGAAGAATCATATTAAATAACAATCAAAAAATAAGTCATCAATCTGTGTAGGTGAAGGCACTGTAACACTATGTTAATGTGTTACAGGTACAAGTTGAAGAAGAAAATGCTGAAAAGCTGACAGCATGTTAAAGATGATTTGTTTATACAAGTGCTAAAGTTATGTTTGATATGTTAATGCAACCTCATTTTCTAGTAAAGGCCAAACACTATTAAGTGGTTATTTGCATTGATTTTTCTATCTTCTGAAATACTTGATTCAAGGTAAACCATCCTTACTCCTTTTGTATAACTGGTACTGGGGCTGTCTTTTAGCAGTCACTTTCTGGGTGGGCCTCGTGGCCTTTACTCAGTGATATTCTCCTGGTCCATTTCTTGGCCCCCATCAGTGTCCCTTTTAGCAGATGGTCCTTTTTCAATTTGTCTGGATTTTTCCTGTGGTGTTCCAACACTCCTACCTGGAGAGTCACTGAAAGGAGCTAGCACCCAACTGCAGCTTGAACCAGTGCCTCTCAAAAACATCCTCATTCTGCTGAATCATGCTACCTGATGCTCATTAAAAAAGACTCAACAGTAGCCTAATAGTTTACATTTTAAGATGTGAGGGAAGGATATGTTTACTTGCTGTCTATCTTTGCTTTCCTGGCTGAATCTCTTCTTATCCTTTTGATATGTTACCTGCTTTGATTTTCATTTTGTGTCTTAGCTGCTTGTGATATATCCTGTGCTGGGTACAAAGGTATTTGTTTCAAAAGACTGAGTGTATTTAGAGGAGTTGCATGGTGGAAATACAGTTAAAGAGAAGATTGAGTCCCTCTTGCTGAGAATGGATGATGCTTGTACTGACAACTGTCCAGCTGGGCAGTGATGATTGCTCAAGGAAGACTTGGAGTAGGCTTAATGAGGCTCACTGTCTGTCAAGTGCATTATCACCTGAATCAGGCTAGCTAAGGTAGGAGACTTTTTGGGGAGAAATCCCTTCAGAGAGGAGAACAAATGTGTGGGTTTGAAAGAAGAGAGGAAACCTTTGTCAGGATTGATTTGGGGGGTGCATTTTTTTGTACCTTTAGTTGTCTATATTGCCTCTCTGGCTACAGAACTGTAAACACACACAGTAGACCACATAGTAAAGTTAATTCTTAGTAAGTTGTTTGTGTGGTACCTTTATAAAATTATGTTACCATTTCTGAGGCTTTAATATCCTTTACTCGGCAAAGTCATCAGTGTTCTGATCAAGACATTTTCTCATTGACGTGTGTCTACACTGCTCTCATGTTCCTGGATGTACTCAAAGTATCTGAGGTAGAGAAGCAGTTTTCTCAGTTAACGGCCTGTGTTTCATAATGTGTTGAACTCATGGAAATTTGCATTTAAGGGCACAATTAAACCTCAGATCCAGTGTTTATGTAACCTGTGTTGTATAAAATATATTGTCTATTTGAAGTTTTCCCAAGCCTGAATTTTCACAAGTTTGAGATAACAGAATTCAGACATAGTATTTCAAATTAAACACTTCCTTTAGCTTTCAGCTTTCTTAAAAGGATACATCCAACATTTCCTTTCTGTCAGTACCAAGTTGGATGATGTCTTCTCTTCACTGTGCTCCAAAAAGTATTTTTATGTATGTTTTGAGAAGGAAATTCAGTATCTTACTTGCAGCTGTTGGCATTTTAGAGCCCTGGAGTGAACCAATAAAAACACAGGTTTTTTTAAAGAACATGTATTTTTACTGGACTTTGCTAACAACTAATGACACAGAATTCAAAAAATGTTGGCTCAAATTAATAGAAGGGCTGCATTGTTTTAAATTCTGTTTTTAAAACTCTTTTTTACAGCAAGGTTACACTAAAATTTCATATTCTCCTGCTCTTATGAAAAGGAGTGCTTTCCTTTAGAATGCTATTTTAATATTTTAAAAGTAGCTCAAATATCAAAGTTGTAGCGTATAAAATTTTATTAAGACATACACAGTGTTGCCGTTTAAGACTATTATTATAATGCTTTCATAAAGAGGGTAATTGAAGATCTTACTTCCAAGACAGCCAAGAATAAATCAGAATATCTTCTGTTAATACATTGTTTCCAGCATAGTAAAACACTTAGGTGCACATTTCAAATTAGATCACCATTTCTTTCAATGATGTCCCAAATTGAATTCAAGCAGTATACTAGTTGAAAATGCCCTAGTTGGTTTTTTCAGATATCAACACTCTCAGTAGAAACTAAATTAAAGAGAAATTACAAAATGTTCCCAAGTTTGATGTAATTGTATCAAGGTTGACTTGATAGGGAGGTCTGTCCATTTTAACCTGTGTTGCATCTTTACTGTACTTAACTTGTTCTGTGTTCTTCAAGATCCTTGAGTCCCACTGCTGCTCTTTCTTTCAGTTTCCTCTCTTCACAGGAGTGAAGTAGAGAGCAGAATTCAGATTGCTTCCGTGCTCTCAGTGGTACAATCTGCCCTGTACACTGAGATCTTTTCGCATGTAGTCCTGTATAAGGTTTTGCTCTTAGCATATTTTCACATACCTTTTAGAATCAAGAGAATAGCATGATTATAAATTCAGGTTTTAATGGTAAATTGTGATTTTAGTCTTTTTAATAATATTTACTCTACATAAACTTGTGTTGTCAAATTGTAGATTCCAAAGCACTGTTTTGAAGAAGAATGTTGGCAAAGCAGAAAAGTGAGTGTCCTGGTGATCATACATGATGTAATGTGTAGTGCCTGCAGTGGTAGATTGATTTTTTTTTAAATGGTGTTTAGATCACATAAACGAAGGAAAAAAAACTGTTAGAGGAAAAAAAACCAACATAATCTGTGTTTAGTTCTTCAGTCGTTTTATTAGTACCTTCATGTCTGCAAACACATAATTTTCATTCTGGAAACGAAAAGAGTTACATCTGGGATTCTGTGATTTGTGATTGTGTGTTTTGTGTGTGTGTGAGATAAACATAAACATTAAATATCTCAAATATGTGAAAATACTTGCAGTCAAATGTATTTTAATATTTTTTCTGTATCCCTATCTATGGGAAAATGTCTTTTTCTTGCAATAAAAATGAAACTGGACATTAAGGAAATTTACAACAAACACTGAGAGAATGTACTAGGCCAGAAAAATTCACTGCCCTTAAAATAGGTAATTCTATTAGAAATAAGCTCAGATTTCTAACAAAAGTAAAGTACTTTTGGGCTCCTACAAATGTTTAAAATTTATTCAAATAGAGGATTGGATCATTCTGGTTTATATACTATACTGGGTACCTGATGAGCAGTATGTTGTTAGACCTTACTTTGTGTTTAAGATTTGAATGTATTGGCATGTCCTTAAAATTTCTGTCTCAAGATTCTTTAGCATTCCTTTTTTTACTTAGGCCTCATTTATAACTTTCTCAGTTCTGAAGCTTTCTGTTTCACAGTTTTTCTTTTTTTAGAGTTTACATGAGCCAGGCTTCAGTGTCCTGTATACTGAATTGCTCGGGAATGGGGTGCATATACATGATGGGAAGCTTAATTCTGTGTTGTCCACAGTCACTAAGACACCACAAAAGACTGACATTTCCAGGTCTTTCATTTGAGACAGCAATGCTTCCATGGGCATTATATCACAATTCTTACTCCTTTTTTGCTAGTGTTTTCAGAAAGCACGTATTAAAATGCTTTTTATCAGTTAATTGTCTTTTGTTCCCACAGTCCATTAGCTTTGGGTTTTGGTGATCATATCCAAACTACTTGCTTGTACTACATTGTTGTAAAATGCTTCTCCTGGTATTCTGCTTTTCTGCTTTTGCCTAGTTGTAACAGCTGTTCCCATATGTCTTCTTGGTATTTTGACTGGGGTTTTTTTTGTTTTGGTTTTTTTTTTGTAAAATAGGTTTTTTTGGTAAGGCAAAGAACTGAATGCAGACCACTAATTGCTCTTTCAAACTAAGGAACTGGGCAAGACATTTTATAGTTAACATAAAAAAGAGCAAAATATAATTTGGTTTATAGCTTGCAGATTTTTAATCATTAAAATAAATGCTCAGCAGACAGCAGTTAAGTCTACATGTATAGGCACACAGTAGCAAGTGCTAGTTTTTTCATTTTTTGTCATTAAGTTAAACATTTAAAGAAAATCTTACAACTTCTTTCAATATGTTGTGTGTGGGAGAATTAGAGTAACCTCTTAGCATGAAAAATACAAGTCCAAAAATTTCATCTATATTTTCTAATAAATGTCTGGATCCTTGATTTGGGAGGAGGGTCTTTCATTTGCTTGCATTTCAAAAAGCATGCATTCTTTCTTTTATATCTACTTACTTAATACATAAAAGCCAAAATCTAGCCATATATTGGCATAACTAAGGAGCAGAAATTAACCCAACATTCTGATAAATATCTTGTCTGATTCATGGCTTTTTTGGCATTCTATTGGACCAGGAAGAAACTGAATTATGATACACATTTTTAAAATGTAGCTTTAGTACTGTCTGGGATTGTAACTTGCTTTTGTCTGATGCTTTCACTACTGCAGAAATGGTGATGGGGTTATTTACGTTAAGTCGTTTGGCTTGTTGAAAAAAAATATGCCCACACTCCTCTACTTAATGGGATTCTTTCCTCGTTGCAGTGCAAACGGCTGGAGCAGGAGCTTCATCATCTGAAAGAGCAGAACCAGACTTCAGCAAACAACACGAGACATATGACTGCTGAAAACAATCAAGAACGTGCTCTGAAGGTAAATCTCCATTTCTTCTTGCAGGCAAATTAAGGTTGTAAGCCCCTGGTGCCAGCTTTCTGGGCTGCATATATCAGTTGTGTACATTTCGGCAGAAGTGAGCTATGGTGTTTGCCAACAACTGCTTCTTTAAACACAGATACAGCACCCTTCTGTTATGGTTTTATTTTATTTTGCGTATGAAAGCAACAAGAGAAAAATAACTTATCCTCCAAATTATTGCACTGGTAATTAACACTAAATTCTTTAGATCTCTTCTTGCAATATTACATTGTATAAGGTGAAGAAAACTGCAACTATTTGCCTTTGGAAAACCTTTGGAAAACTAATATTTTAAAGCATGGCTGTTTGATCTGCTCCCAGCAGTGTGTGCTATATTAATAACATTGTTGACCGATACTACTAGTGACCACATAGTTGATACTACTATTTGCAAAAGGGTAGCTACTTGAAATTGGGGGGAGGAATAATAAGTCTTGTCAATAAGAATAAAAATGAGCAGAGAGGCGGGAGAGGGTCAGAGAAAGGACAGTGTAAAGTGACAGGTTATTGCTGCTTTGAGAAAGGGAAATTGTAATGTCAGTGGAATTGATAGCTACATACCCTGCAATCTCACTGCTAGTCAGGATAAGAGCCTGTGCCAGGTAAGATGTGCAAGTATTGTGCACACCTCTTCAGACACTTTATTCTTAAAAATCTCTTTTATTGGTAGTGGAGAAACAATACAACTACAGAAGCTACTCTGTTTATACCATGTTGTCATTTTAAAACTGTTTGATTTATACATTAACATCCAAAGATATCTCATTTATAGAGATAAATTATATCTCTATAAATTAAGATCCAAAGGTGTCTCATTTATAGAAATAGATTTTCCTCTGCCTCCTTTTTCTTCTTCTTTTTCTTTTTTTTTTAATTTGGGAAACATCATTATATATACAATAATTTGACCCAAAGCAAAGTATAAGAATAAAAAGTAAATCCTTGTGTAGTTTGACATTTCTCAGTAAGAAAAACAATAAATGTAATAATAAATGGAGAGAGGCTGTGTGCCACGCAAATGCTGTATATTCCATGGGATTATAATTGCCATCAAAATCTACGGTGAATACTACAAAATCAGGTGTGCATACTGAAAACAGATGACTAGAAATGGAGATCATAAACATTTAGAGCTGTTTCTGACTGCAATAACAGCATTGTTTTAAATCTGGTGTCACTTAAAGTTAGTGCTTGCCAGGCGTGCTACTTATTGAACATAGTATTGTTTTTCATTAATTGCAGGCTGACTTGTTTTTACTGTGTCATTGAAAATATTGTGCAGAGAGCCTTTCTGCTAGAAAAAAGTTTTATTTAAGCTACACTTTTTGCATTTAATATTGTCTGACATAACGCTTAGAGAATAATTATATTTTCAGAGCAAGAAGTGATTTGATAGTTCAGAGCGTTACTAGGATTTCATTCTAAGCCTGATATTGCTCTCCCAGCACCTAATCTTCAAAGAATTTCATTTCTGACTGTCTCAGGAATTTTTTTTATTTTTCGAAGTTAAAGGTTAATTGATCATAGTCTCTTAGAGATGAGAGCCTGGGGAGGAAAAAAAAAGACCGCTTTTCAATTGTTTTAAAGTTGAACTTTTTTAATATTGTAGCTCCATAGAGTTTGTCTCAGTTCATATTACTGTTGCCTACAGTGAGGACAGGTCCTTTGGAATATTTTTTAAAAGGCCAAGTAGTATTCTTGACCTTGAAAACTTGAAAATGCCCCAATGAAATATTGCCAATAGTAGTTAGCTTCGATATACAGCACATGAGCATGCATCCTGACCTCATGTAAATGAAAAGCTTATCACCCACTTTTAGTGTAACCACAGCCTGGAAAACTGATGTCTGGGAAAGATGAAATGTCAGTGACTTGCTTAGGAGTGGGTTTGGTCGGTGCTGTGGGGCTGGCTGCAGATGGCTGGTGTGCTCCTGCTGCTGTCAGCAGCACAGCTCCCAGAGAGGGAAATAGCCAGCCAGAGCCCCGTGAGGGGTCACACACCTCCCCTGTGAAACCCTCATGTTCTTGGCTCTCACCTCCTGCCTCTTGTGTGCACTAAGTAGCTCTTGCAAGGCTGCACACAGAGTACATGTACAGACCCAAGCATCCCATCCTGTCCCCTCTCCACTGCAGAGCACCCTCTGGACATTTGACTGTTTTCAGAGAAATAGGACACGTCATTTGTCTCTATGGTACAGGGTAAATATCAACTTAGCTTTTATTGTCACCATAATCCCAGGAATTACACTTATTTTAACTACTTCCACATGCAAACTGGGGAACTGTGCTATGTGTTATTAACCTGTCCAACAGAAGAAATACAGGTGTTTCTTCTGAGTCTGACCAGGTGAGTTTGTATCAATGAAGTTTTTTTAAAAGACCTGTTATTTTCCCTATTCTCTTACACTTAATTAATGTTGAGCAATCTGTTGATTCAGTTTGGCAAAAGATGTATCCTGAGGATGAGGAATTTGATCTGCCTTAGATTTTTTTAAGGGAGTAACAGAAGTGTAAACATCACTTGTGGTGCAGGGATACTTGCAATCTTAACTGGATAAAAATAAGGTAATCAGGATCAGCTAGAATAAGGATGACGTGAAAGTCTGTGATAAAAGAAGAGATCATTACCTCTATGGGACTCTGGAATACACTTAACAAAACCCAATGGCTATTGTTTCTTTTTCACTTTTTAAAATCATCTCACAGCAGTGGGTTGCTTGGAAGGGAAAAAGTGTAAGACCAATCCACAAGAAACCCATTTCATTCCACTGATGTTAGGATCTATTAGGTTAAAGAAGCTGCAAGCTTTCAGATTTATTTTTTGATATATCAAAAGTAGCTCACAGGGCTACTGCCACCCTTCTTTGAGGCAGTAGCCATCCATAGTCAGGAGTGAGGCAAGGAGGCAGGGAGACACATTATAACTGTGAGAGATGTGTGATGGCAGTAATTTGGCTAGATTCAGGATCTGGAAATCACGAGGATGATATAAAAGCACTCTTTTGCAGATTTTTGTTTTTACACATTTAGATTCCATGTCACACCTGAAGATAATGTGACAAAACATATGACACAGAAGACATGCAGTGCACGTTGTAACATGCTTTTTCATCTTACTGTGCCACACAACATCTGCACATCTTGGTAAGCTACTACACATAGTAGTATGGGATTTAAATTTCTGTATTTCGTGTATTTATTGCATAGAAAATTCCTTATAGTGGCCATTCAGCCCCACAATGCCAAACTGGCACCCCTGATTCTTATAATATTCTTATTGGTCATAGAGGATTGCTTTAATTGACTGAAAAGGCCAATTTCAAATCTTCCCTCCAGGTAATGCCCACAGCTGCACAGAGGTCATGCAGAGAAGCATGTGGGCCCCTATTTCCATAGTTAAAGTAAAATAATCCTCTTCTTTGCAAAACCATTTTTTAAAATCTCTTATTATATTTCACATTGAATTATAGCTAAATCTTGTAGGGATAATTGCTTCCTAAGGGTCTATACATTTGCGCTCTTAGTACATTTTCATAAAATAAGATCTGAGAGTGCTTTGCAGTTCTAATGTGTCGGGGTCTATATGTAAGATTATTCATTTTTGCTTGGCCATCATAATTAACATTTGGTCTCTACTGATTCTGATAAATGTATTCCCATAATTCCCAGAAACAACTGATTCAATTAAACATAGAAAAAATGAAGAATTGCTACTTTTTCATTATTTTTCACATATTCATTCATTTTATTGTTCTTAGATTCATAGTGTGTAATTTTCTAATTCAGTTTTTACTAATATATTTTTTCTAAAGAAAAATAAGAATTTTGCCAGTGTACATGTCCTCTTTACTGAGTTGAAGAAGAAGAATAGGAAATATTTCTTGTGAAACCAATAACTTAATGTGAAATTTCATGGAAAACATGTAAGTGGATTTGACTGAAATAGAGAGAGGAAATTTTTTTGTTTTCACAGGCCTCATCTATTTTGTAATTTCTAATTAGATAGTATATTCTTAAAGCAGCTTTAATCTACTTTGAAGATCAAAAAGACACTCATTTTATTTTCAAGGCAAACTTTAGAAAATGAGAGGACTATTTCATGGTACACAAATAAGGTGCCCTTTACTAACTAAATGAGGTTACTCCATCCAATTATGATGTCATTAGAACTTGGAAGGGTTATTAATCTCCTTCAGAGCTGTTGTGATGTTACATCTTTCCTTATGATCAGCTTTTTGTTTGTAATGTCTGCCTTTCTTTTTAGTTGTGATTTTTTGTAGAATTTATCCTACATGCTTTCATAGTTTTATTAAGAATATGATAAATTTAGAGTTAGAGCCTAGAAAGTGACCTGAAGAAGCCATCAGAAGTTTTGTCTATGGTAGTGTCATAAAGCAGCTGTGCCTGATGTCATCTGCTTTCTGCTGACGTGTAAGAATCAGGTCAAGGACAGGAAATCCGCAATACATAGCAGTTTGGTAGTTTTTCCAGGGATGATGCCTGTGAGGAAGCCACTCTAGAATACTTAAGTATGCCTTGATGCCTTTCATAAATTGTATTAAGTTCTTTTGATTCCCAGAATTTCCCAGATTCTTAGAGTAGAAACCATTTTTCCATACCTACTTGACAACATCAACCACAGAAACAAGTTCAGCTGACTGGTCAACTTGTCATCCATGAAGGGCATCATCACAAGAGATTCTGATCTTATAAGAGCTTACAAAAAATTTCAAATGCTTTAATATGAAGCATAAAACGTTTGCTACTATTGAAAAGCGCATGCTATTCATGCTATTTAGGCATACAATATTAACTATGGGAAAAAAAGTCCTTCAGATGCTGTGGCCTTTATTTACAAAAACTAAGTAATTCTAACTGGTTTTAGGTTTGGTGCTTCAGAGCTGAAGTTTCATAAGTTTAATAAGTTTAGAGCTGGTTTATGGCTTATAAAGCCTCTGATTTCAACAGAGACACATGCTTTGTGAAATGTAATCCAGGGAAACCTGTCTGAATCAACAATGGGAAACCAAGAGATTTCAATCTCTTCTATTCAAATTCCAGTTCAGCATATAATTTTTACATTTTAATAGTTATTAATGTCATCCTTTCATAATAATTTTACATGGGGCACCAGAGATCACATTAATTTATTGTGATCACATTAATTTGTTTTGGTCACATCAGTTCAGCTGGAATGTGAGTGTGGAATGTGTCAAGGCTCAGCCACATCCAGAGCACCACTCTGCCGCCTTCAGCTATTGCAACTGTTGCACAGCAGTTACTGCAGTGCTGTGTGACTGATGGAAAACAGCTGCTGGTTTGCCTGTATGTTGTAGCTAACGGATGAATGGCTGTGTTGTCCACTGCTGAGATGGGTGTTACACCTTTCTTCAGCTCCTAGCTAAGAAGTTTAAACTAGGCACTGCGAAGTTTAAAACTTGCTGTTGATCCAGTTGTCTGTATGGTGTTATTGTTTGGTACAAATCAATTTTTATTTAGAGTGATTGTTTTTTGGTGGTTTTTTTTTTCAATGAAGCACCTCAGCAATATTCGTACATTGAACCATCCACCCTTTTCTCTCACATTTTGTTACAAATTCCTCTGGCCAGTGTTCATTGTTCCCTTTGTATCTTACAAAGTAGCAACCTGTGAAAGCTCAGCTCAAGAGCTCACTCTGCGGAGTTAACCCAAAAGCAATCGTGCCTTTCATCCTGGATGTCATGTGCTGCTATCTAGAAAAAAGGACTGCTGTCACGTTTGCAAATGATTTTATGGATGTGTTTGAAGATAGAATGCCAGCTTCATATTGGAAATGGAAGGGGTGAAGTAGATTGCAGATCTGTCTCTCAGTGAGAGGAGATACATTGTGCCCTTGCATTTACTGATGGTCTGTATCTGTTTTTCTCAAACTAAAGGAACATTTCAGGACCAATGGGAAGAATTAACAGGCTTCTTGGAGGTTATCTCCAGCAAATAGTATGTTGTTCCAGCTAATCCTGAAAGGTTCTTCATGCTATTCTTTCAATAACTTACTACATGGGGATAAAATACAGGATTTGTTAAAGTAAGCAGCAATTTCTAACTTTGTGCAAGAGCTGTTTCAGTAGTTTCTTCTCCTAAGAAGGGTTCCTCTTACTAAGCTTTCAGAAGAGTTGTTCAGGCTGTAGAAGGCCATAATGAATTGCTTTCTCTCACTAGTACCTACCCTAACACAAGGATATGGCATCATTTAAATGCTTGAGCAATGTGATAGAAAGAATTGCTACCCTGTCAATAAAATTTGTTATAAAGCACATGAGACCACTGTTAATTTTTAGAGTGGAGGTTTTGATGAAGTTTTAATGCCTAAATTGCTTTTAATTGGATAGTGGAGGTGAAAATAAAAGACTAGTAAAACTTGGAGCATGCTGCTGACAACCTGGACGTGAATAAGAAAGAACAAACATTTTTCTTCCGTTGCTGCTTCCTAGACACTTTATCAGACAGGGTAGACACAGTTGCAATCTTAATTGCACTGAACAGAGCCTTTGCTTTTGCTGCACCCAGAAACACTTAATCACAAGGTCTTAAAGTATGTCACTGAGGTTAGACAGAAGTCTGTTCAGCTTTTATCCATGCTAGAAGAATGATTAGTCGCTTTATGGCTTGGTGTTATTAAATAGCACCATACACCTCAGAGGATATCAGTGTGAGCTGCTGCATCGTGCCATAAATGAACACTAAAATGAGGCCACAGAAACTTCTGCAGAAGTAATTGTGTCCATGTTCCACTTCGATAATCATTTTCTGCGTTCTTTCTCTTTAAGTTACAGTGCCTCCAAAAGCTATTGCTACAGACTCTGACAGAAGTCTGTAGCAATAGCTTTTGAAGACACTGTAACTTAGCCCACCAAGTTAACTGTATTTCTGGAGAGGGAGAAAATCACTCATATAATCCCTACAGTGACCAACCCCCCTCAAGTCTAGTGGAAAAAATGTGAGCACTTGTTGACTGGTCTTTAAAGCAGCCATTTGGACCCAATTGTTCTTTTGAGCCGAATCATTCAGGGCTGGAGATCCTCAAAGGATGCCTCAAAGGGTTTCTCCTTCATCTGCTGTCATATATTTAGGAGTGTAACAGTTTGCTTATGTGTATCCCTTATAGGGAGGAAGTGGCTAATTTGGTGTATGTATTTGACCATGAATTGGAAATCTGATCTACTAGTATCATGATCAGTGACCAGTTTTATTAATTGGGTCTTTTTAGCCATCAAGCCTAGCTGGTAGGCTTTATTTAGTTATGTAGATTTTGACAGAAAGTTGTTAACAAATGCAGTAACATTCCTAGTCTCCTCCCATCTGATAGTTAATGTTTTAGCACTGATAGGCACTTGTATTCATTGACCAAAAATACTTTGTGTAGGGAGCTGAAAGTTAGAATAATTGCTTAAATGTGCCATAAGCAAATAATACAATGTTTTCCTCTGATGGAAAACATGAGAATAAAATTTGAGGCATTTGCCCTTCAGTGGGAGTGAAGTTGCCCAGAAACACAGGCTTCTGGAGTTCGATAAATCTGATTTATATGAAATGTCTACCTGGGAGTTGAAAAGAAATTATGTTTGGTAACATTAGTACTTGCATGATTTTCAGTCATCAGCTTCTGATGACATTAAGTGGTTGTGTGGATAGATGGCAGGGACACTTGTACAGCTCTTGGTTCACCAAATCATTGCTGCAGGCCAGAATTTGAATGCACTCAAGCCTTGGGTTGTTTTCAAATAGAAGGAAACAGACATACCCAAGTTCTTGTCTTCGCTTCCTTGTTGCGCTGGCCATGCCACCTTCCTGTACCTTTAAGGCTGTCCTTTCACTGACTGCACCATCTGGCATGTCAGCCCTGTGTGTACAGTGTTCTCTGCACAGCAGCTACTCAGGATTTCTTGGACTCTGTTCAAGGGAAAGACCAAACAGTGGTGTTTCTTACCTACTGTGATCTCAGGTCTTTCAGAATCATTTCAAAGCAAAGTAATACATGGATAAGAGTGAACAATATTTGTCCATCCTGAGAAGAGATCTGTATAATTAATAATGCTTGTCTAGACCACTGTATCTCTTTAGCATGCTTCATATTGCTGTAAACAGCTGCCCAAGAATGGCACTGAATGTATCTTGGAAGAATGAACATGCCATGTCTTGGCTCAAAGGGCTTGTTCACCTTGCCAGGTCTTCCTTCTCATCTGTTAATAGATGCTGAACATCTCTTAACCAAAGCAGGTAAGTTTACTGAACTTTGATTCAGTTCTAAGCATTAAGGAATTCATTACTCATTCACACGTGGTGTTTGATGCTGGCTTTCATCTGTTCCACTAACAATTCCATGCAGGTCTGTTGCTTTTTATTTGACAGTCTTCAAATCTCTCTTGGCACCAGATTATTCCTAACAATCTCAAACATCAACTGTTTGTATATACCATATCCAGCCCTCTTTCTCATTGATGGTCATGTGGTCATTTAATTCTTTTGTCTGAGTCTTTTATGTTTTGGCTTCCATTTCACTGGTGGAAGTTGTCTTCCCATAGGTCAGTGGTAATGCTTCTGATTACCAGAAGTATTATTTCTGATTAATGCAGGAGGTTCTTGGAATACAATATTTTTGTTTCAGGTGATTCTAAATCTGTACTATCATTCTCACAGTCATTTAGGCTGCTTTCACTTCATCACTTCTGGTATGCAAATAATCATCTCTTCAAAGGTAATAGGTTTCTATGACCATGTCAACAAGAATGTCTCATGCATGTTTTTTATTTAACCATTCTGTAATTGTGCATATTAACTTAGCATTTTAGAAATAATTTGCACTTTCACAAACCTGCTTTTCCTTATAGCAGAACAGATCCCATTTTGTATGATTGATACATTTGACTTTCTAGAAGCTTTTTCCTTACTGAGTTACACTGCCACTTGGTCTTACAGTTTGAAGGGTGCTACATTTGTTCTGCAGTATTTTTAGGGTTTTGTCTAAACTCTGTTAAAGGACCTCAAAACTGGAGCAGTTTATGGGCCTGGGTCAGATCTCAGATATATGTATTCTAGAAATGTTTATTCTGAAATAAAGAGATATTCTGAAGTTTTAGAAGATGAAACAAACTATGCAGACATCCTGTAGCCAATTAGGAAGCTGTCTGCTACCTGCTCTTTTACTCCTTATCTCCATGGAGGTGGCAGCCATGCCTTAAACCTGTGATTTAAAAAATGGTGTGTTCTAAAATGCACTGAAATTCATCAGTATCTTGTGAATCGGAATCACAGAGTTTGATACATAAACAAAACATACTGCAGAAACCACAGTCATGTTAGGAAAGCTGCTTATATGTGTTCAAAAATGTGTAGATGTGGTACTTAGAGTCATGGTTTAGTGGTGGACTTAGCAGTGCTGAGTTAATTGTTGCACTTAACCATAGATAATCTTTTCCAACCTTTACGATTCTATGATGATTCCCTGGTTTAGGGAAAGGTGAGTTCTTATAAAATCAGGAACTCTAACTGTAGTTATAATCTTTGTTGCCATCTCCAATGGAGATGTCACCCCAATAATTTGTCACCCCAATCCTGGGATCATTTTTCCTTCCTTTTGCCCAATGCCATGTCAATAGTAGTACTACTGTGAACCTTTGTAATTTCTGAGGAGGTGTCATATTGCTGCACTTCAAGCAGTTATAAAAAAAAATTCTTTTACTTTCCTACTAGTATGGACCTTCATTTCAGGATTACATGGATCAGGGATAAAGGCCATATGTTCATATAATTCTAAAGCAATCATGAAGCCTAATGTATCAGATTTACTGTAAGAAAACTAGGATTCCTTCCTTCATTTGCTACTTTCAGATACTATAAAACAGATTTCCAAACTAAATTCACAGATTCTAAATCTGAACTTACTTTGTACATAAAAAAAGTAACTGCTTTCTGCAATGTTTAAAGGTGACCTTAGCATGACTTTCTATTAACATTATGCCTAATCTGCACTGGCACAGTTTTCAAAATATCTATCAGCATTGTACCATAATAAAATAAAAAAGTACGAAAAATATTTAGCCAAGTATATTTTTCATTCTTGAAGGTATTACATTATATTAAATGTGTTAAATTATGATGGAAATGAGATATCAATTTTTACTAATGAAGTGGAGGACTATCATGGTTATGTATTATATTTTATTTCATAAATTTGCTTCTTTCTCCATATAAGTTCTGTTATCCATGCATGCAGAAAGAAATGTGGTAAATCTTAATTTTCAATATTTTTTTCAGTGTCATGCCATGCACTCTTCATTTTTTATGCTGCACAGGAAAATGATCCTCTTTTGTTTGAACAGCAACTGTAAACAAAATCTTGAGCCTGGATGCATGATGACATGCGAGTTATTTGTCCTTCAATAAAACATATAAAAGGTAGTACCCTAAGCTCTTGTTGAAAAGACAAGCTACAGGGTCATTAAATACCAAAGGTCTTGCTCTGACCCATCCATGACCTCCTTATCTGAAACACCTCTCAGAATTGATAGAATCTACTTTAGATCTTGCGTACAGGAAACCAAGGATAGGATAAAGGATCAATATAAAGTTTTCAGAATTTAAGGTATTTACTAAAAAGAAATATTTGGCCTTTGTATGTTTAAGTGTATATCTGTTCAGAATTGGAGGGCCCTTTCCTAGCATTTTTTATACAAGAAATCAAATGAAGTGGGCTTCAGAGTAGAAGGGAAACAGATGCTGAAGGAAGACACTGAAACGTTAGGTCTTGGTATGGTTTTAAAGCTGCAGGCTGGCTTTGATTCAGAAGCCTCATATTTGCTGTTATTTATAGTTTTACTGCAATCTGTATGTCTCTCCTGTTCCCATGTGAGCAACTTTAGGTTTTAGAGTGAGATGAATGCAAAAGCGTCCATGTCTGAAAAATGCGTCTTGGTGCTTAGCCATCGCTTACTCAGAGGAGCTGGGAACCATTTTGCCTGTCCTGTTTAACTCCCATCTATTTATTTGGTCAGGTGCAAAGGCACACTTTTGATGTTAGCACACTTGTGCTCCTAGATCACTGAGAGGCTTTTGAAAATCCCTTTTGCCCATAAATAAGAGGAAAGTTCTGTGAAAGACCACACAAAGGTGTAATGGAAAAGTGAATTTTGCTGTTCACACATTCAGGTTGCCAAGAGGAAGAAGAGATGTACTCCTCCTGTGCAGTAGGTCTGCAGTTCTACCCAAGCAATATGCAGGTCGTCAAGAAAATGCATGAGGATGAGAAGTAAAGAATGGATGAGGATTTCTTTTGAACGTTTTTTTCCTTCTATGAAAGTGGGCTTAATGCAGTAAAATCTTCCTCATCTGTCTTCCAGTAGACCTACAGATCTACTACTAGATCTTTCCTCGTGAGATTTTGGAGTGCTATCTGAACTTGGGCTTTTCTCTAGGAGTCAGCTTTAGTGGAGTGAACCGTATGTTAGGGGTCAAGCAGTAAATTTGATAATTTGCTAATTCTGAGTTTCCAGACCTTAACCTTAAAAAGCCTTGTGCAGACACCCTGGTGTACTACCTATTCAGGGTTAACACAAGCATAGAGAGAACTGGACATATGATTTGACATGTTTTTTTATTATTTGAAGTCTTTGCAATGTGTAAAGTAAGGTTCATATTAGCAGAAGTATATCAGTGTATTAGGATTTCAACTCAGCATATATTAGATTTATCTTATATTTAGAAACACTGCATGACTAGTTCTGTCATGTAGCTGAATCAAAATTGTTCATTACAGTTGCAGAAAAAAGGAATTGTTCACTAAAAAAGCTTAAAGAAGGTCTGATTTCTCTTTCAAAACATGTGCCTCCAAAATTCAGTCATCTGTGTTGTTACTTCCAAAATTCAGGCTCTCCTAATGGTAAGGTAAATATATCTTACAGAGAAAAAGAGATGGAGGGGTAAAATGAGTAAAGAGCTGTCTTTAAACTTTGGGTAGTAAGCTGAAGTAGCCAATCCAATTGTGTAATAGTGAGTAAGTGTGTATCACATTGCTTGAACATGGTATTAGTGTGTATTGGTGATTGTATTAAGCTGCTGAGCAGCCAAATTTGCAGTTTAAAATTGATCAGAAAAACCAAAATGTCATTTTTAGTTAGATTCAATATGTAAAGAAATCTTCAGGGGCTTCATTTTCTGAACTGTGTTGATTGATACTGGATTTTCCATCTCCAGAATTGATTCGCCACTGAAGAACAGATGTCATCTTTCACGGTTTTACTAGACATATTTAGATTCCATACAGTTTCACAAATTCCCCATTTCCTTGTGGATCACAGTCAAGATGATTATTTCAATGCTAGTTTGTTTATTAAAGAAATACCTGCTATGCTGGAGGGGTTATTAAGCTGGTGGTCATGGTATGACTAGAACATAGAGTTCATTGTTTACAAATACTTTGACCATGCATTTTGAAAATTGGGAGGTTTTGTTTTTAAAAAATCAAAACCATTTCAATTGATTTTTTACATTAGACATTGCATTGGACCAGGTTTCCAAACACTGAAGCTGATCTTGTATATATGTGTATATAGGCCAGATTCCATGCACATGCATATGTCACAGTAACTGCTGGAGTAAAGTTTTGCTGACAGTAAAAATTATTGTTATAGTATCTAAATTTTGAGAAAAGATGAACCCTTTCTTGCTTTGAACTTGAAGCTCGTGAATCCCATGTCTGCTTCATGAGACTATGTCCTAAATTTCTGAGGCCTTAGGCTGTTATACACACATACAGACTAGTAAGAAATAGACAGAGATCAGAGGAAATTCTGTTAAAATTTGTTTTTGTAAACTAGCTGTCTTACATGATACAAGAACATCTGGTAAGAGTGCCTCGATGCTTTGCTAGTTCTTTCTAGCTCAGGCCAGGACGCATTTTAACAGGAAAAAATCCTTGATGTAAACATTCAAAGAATCTATTGTCCTTTCTCAGGATAATAGATAAACGTATCCCTTCAAAACCTTTCCCCACAAAAGCTCTTTAAGATCATCTCTACCTTAACTATGTTTCTTAGTGAGTTCTTTGGATCTCACTCCAGTCCTTCACCCCATCTTCTGAAATGATGAAACTATTTAGCACAGGTTTCTAGTTTTAAAATGGAACTCTGTTTGCTCCACTTTTCAGTAGTGCTAACTCTGAGTAAATTATTTGAACACATTACTTGTCAGATGCATTTCAAAGACCTGAAGATTTCAAACCTTTTCCTTGCATATAGTCTGGAGGAGAGACTTAGTATACCAACCATCTTCTTTTTTTTCTTTTTTTTTTTAAACAATTTTAACCATTTAAGAGTATAACATAAAATTGATGGGGTTTAGTTGGTTGTCTGTTCTTATTTCTTACAATTGAGCAGCAATTTTTGGAAGACAGAGTGGCTGAATGACTGGGAAGAAAGTGACTGAAATCTGGAAAATACTGTGGATAGCTCCTTCCCTTTGGAATTGCTATGTAACAGTAACAACAAAAACACTCATTTTTCAAACTAGATAAAATAAAATCTGTTCATCTAGCCTGTTAAATATGGGTGCCAGCTTTCAAACAGATGACGTTTTAAGCTCTGTAGATGTTAAATCCTGAAACATTTGGTCTATAAACAAAAAGCTGACATCAAATACAGCATTACTGCTAGACATAGTAATGGTGTATGTATGCTGCATTCACACAAAATAAGATGATTGCTTTTTTGTAGGTTGCTTTGGGTTTTTTTCTTATGTTAGAGTATTAAAACAGATATTAAATTTTATCATTAATGCAGTGCGTGGTCTCTCTTCAAATCCCCTTAATTACAGATTGACTCCAAGGATTACACAGCATGGATTTTAATTTTAACTGAAACAAAAAGAAAACCTGCTTAAAAATTATTCTTGCTGAGTGACTTGTTGGACCACAAAACAATTTTAACATCTTTTGACAAGTGTTGTCAAATTTAAAATATTAGAGCTGAGTTCACCTTGAAACTCCAGTTGTATCATGTCTACTTCCCAAATAAAATGTTTTATTAACTTTGTCCTCACAAAGGAATGTCTGCTTCTCATATTTTTGTTTTTTCAGTTATTTTTTAGGAGATGAAGACTCACAGTCTTGCTGAGATGTGTTTATGTTTGAAGAAAGTGACATCAGACATCATATTTCTTTTCCTTGGTAATTAGGGAAAAATTACCAGGCAGAGTTGATGTAGCAGCAACAAACGTATTTCACACTCTTGCATTGTTTCCTTTCTGACCCCTGTCTTTAGAACTTAAAACTCTGAAAGCTTCATTCTGTCCTAAAACATAGAATAGCAGGTCTGAGTCCAGAAACAACATTTTCATAAATTGGGGCCTCATCCAGTAAGCCTCACAAAGAAAGGTACTTCGGTAAGTACCTATTATTCCTCTGAGTAAAATCAGATGATCAGCAATCAGTTTTTAATCAGTTTCTTGTGGACTTTCTTTCCCACATTTCTTAAAGGACAAAATCAGCTTCCCAGTTTGTTTCATTAGGTAAAACCCACTTGTCACAGTTACAGCTTATTAGTATTTTTTGTAGTTTTACAGTATATCTCCTCCTGTTTCTTTAAGACACACACCCAAAAAAGAAGTTGCTCTCCAGAGCTACATCGAATAACTGCTCAAAGCTAAGTGTACACAGCTTCTTGTGAAGTAGACATAGATGAAAACACTGTCCTGTCTCAAAATGGGGATACAAGTTTCTTGCTTTAAAAATCAGCTTGTTTTGTGACTGAGTAATAACTTTGAATACAAAAGGCTGGAGGCATGAGAAATTAGCTTCTGGCCAGGAGGTCACCATAGTGCTGAGGGATAAATCTGTCATTGCTGTTTAATTGTAGTTAGTGGTTTGATAAAGTTCCCCCAACTCAGTTCATTCGCTTAAAACATATTTCTGAGACTTCACAGATCTGCAAGTAAACAACACCATTATTGCTGCATCTTTTTGTGGGGTGAAATTTTTGCACTTAAAAAGGGTTATTTCAGCAAGATTTTTTCTCCCTTTTTAGCTGTCTCTGGATTGTTGCTATCAGAATGTTCAGTGGTTTTCTCCATTAATATACTAGTGCACTTTTTTTTTTAATGGATCAGATTAAACTCTGATTAAACTGTTGCTTTGCCAAGCATAAATCCCTCCTGTTTTAGCAGGAAGGTATTTCTAAAGCAAGCCAATGAACAAGGTAATTTATACACAATATTGTTTGGTTTAATTTGTCTATTATGTGTAATAGTCTCAATGGTATATGATTTTCATGTCATGTGTGCTTAATGCAGAGGCCAGAAATAGCAACAAATGAGGCGAAATAGTGTAGTTTAATAAGTGTGTTTGTGTGTGTGATTTCTTCTAAGTATTTGTTAGGTAATGCACAGCACTGTGAGTGATGCTGGCAGCTGGCAGAGGTTTGATGCTTTATATTTGCTATGGTTGCATTCTCATGGCCAAGCTATTATTGTTTCAATTTAATAAAAAAATACACAAAGTAGTTCATAATTCTTGTCAAAAATCAGATGAAATGGCTTAAAGGAAATAATGATAACTGATTTTCAGTACAAAGTTCAGTTTTGCAAGTCACCTTTTGAAGCCAGTTTAATAAGATTGTGAACTCTTTTGAATGCCCAGTGAAGTTAACAAGGGATGAGGCGAGCTGTTCAGACAGATCCTTTAATAAATAACACCGTCTCTTTTACCACAGTGAACAAAATCTGGAAAAAAGAAAAATCTCGCTTGTGTCCTAACATAAATAAATGTATGCGTGAGCGCTGTCTGTCTTATGAAGTCGTTTGTGTTTGTTTAAGTTGGAGCACAGGACACGCAGCAAGTCTGGTGTCTGGTTTTTGAAACCGGGGTGTGCAAGTGTCTACGTCAAAAAGAAAATCATTCTGGAATCTGAAGGCTGAGGCTGGAAAGAAAAATCATCTTTTACAATAAGTAAGACCTGATTTTGGCGTATGTTAACTTTTCAGCAATGTTATATGTTTGCAATACATTCGCTGTTGGTATAGCTCTGAGGGTTGCACTGCTCTGACTATAAGATTTCAGGATTTTTGCTGGAGCTAGATTTTGATATTTAAATTATGAGCCAGTTCGCCATTTTGGGGCGAGGAGTGTTGCTAGGGTTGTTAGTTTCAGTCCAAGTGTAACCATCTCTGTGTTGTTTAACAGTTTTTCAGAATTAAATTTTAACTGTCATTATCTGCTTCATTTTTGTTAATATTTTTGTTACTTTTTTCTCCCCACACTCCCCAACTGCATAAGTGAGTAGGGGCTACATAATATCTGGGGATTTGTTCTGCTTTTGCTTTCCATACTTTTTCTCTAGCTAGTCAGTGCTTCATGGCAGTTAACAGGATGTGCTCTTTTCTGGAACAGCTAATTTACAAACAAGTACTTCTTCAGTTTTGCATATATTCTTGCACAATAATCAAAAAACCCAGGGTTTATTCTTTTGGTTTGGGGGATTTATGGCACTCTTTTGTTGTTGTTAAGTTTTTTGTTTATCCTCTTATCCACTGGATTAAATCTTGTTTCGTTATTGCAAAATCCCCTCACTGTCTTTTTAGTTGAACCTCAGTCATGAAAACAAGGAACCTGAATTACATTTGAGGAAGGAAATGTTCAGCTTGAAACATAGTGCTTGCAGGTAAATCAGTGGACACTGAAAATAAAATAATCAGAAATAGAATGGTTCTTTAATTTATGTGACTGATTTGGAGGTGGCTACATCTGAAAAGGAATGAAAAAATGATCTCTTTGCTTGAGACTTGCCAAACAACACTATAAGCTCCAAGTTATTTTGAGGTGGTGAAAGGTGAAACATTTGACATGTTCTTTTTGGGTAATGCTTTAAAAAAGAGAGGGCGGGAAAGAGGCGTTGCCACATCAGAGTTAAGGGTGTTTGTGGTTGTCCATGACAGCGCTCCAGTTTTAAAACACCTGTGTTTACTTTCCAGCTTTTCTCAATCGGCCTGAAAGTGGCCTAAGAATGGCGCAGACAGACCTGCAGTGTGTGTGTGTTGCCTTTGCAACACACACACACACACAAAAGAAAAGAAAAAAAGACAGAGATAAATCTCTTGTTATGAAGCTAATCATTAACAGCATTTTTGTGCCTAGCTGAAAACATTTTGAACTTTTCTAGATTTTTATAGTCTATCAGATAGTGCCTGTATTTTTTCCTACTCTATTAAGCTAAATTTTTATCTTTGCTACTTCTAGCAAAAATAAAATAAGCTTAATGTTGGTTCGTGGTAAATAATAGTGGTGGTAATAACAAAAATCAGTATTTTTGTTTCAAAGTGGTATTTCGTTGCAAACATTTCACGTTTCATTATTTGGAAATAAGTGAGCCAGTACTCCAATTTAAAAGCAAACAACAAAAAAAGAAAAACAAAACAAAACAAAAAAACAATGTAGCACAGCCCTCCCTTTGCCACCCTCTTGGAAAAAAAGGTCATCTTACAGTTTTTTCCTGTGTAGAGTTTTGCTTCATAAAATCCTAGTGTTTGATGTGTATTAACCTTCTGCAATGTTAATTTGTGACATGAAGAAAAACTGAGATATCACATGATTTCATTTGTAAATGCTTGCTTACGAATTTGAAAATCATTTGTGGATCAGTATTTAAGATATTCATCTGATGAGAAGCATATTTTATACTACTGCTCCAAATTTATTTATTATTATCTTTAAAATTTGTTCATGTTTTACAAACTTTCTTGCCTTTTTAAGAAGCCCTCATTTCCTTTTTCTAGGTTTTTTTTTAATTGATGCAATGTTTCTTCTGCCTTCTACTTCAGATGATACGTGTTCCATTCTTGTTTATAAAAATAAATATGCTTCATAATTACATTTGTTTTTCTTTGTGGACCACTCAGTATAGGTCAGGGTTTGTTTCCTGAAAGTGGAGAAAAAGAGAAAACAATATCAAAGAAAATACAGTGCTGATGCAGGAGCACAGATTTCTCCCTTAGACTGATTTCTTTTTCAAATTGTGAGTTTAATATATTCGAAGTCAGTGTATGGGGATCAGCAATATGAAACCCCTTGACCAAGATGCATAGCCTAACTAGAGCACAATTGATTTAATACTGTTTGGTCTAACACAATGACTCAACAAAGCAAACTGGGAATGTGCCAAATCTTCTTCATATCAGGAACCTCTAATAATCTGAGAAATTATGCCAGACTGATCTTTCTTGGCAATACACAGCAGAGCATCCACCTTGCCCATGGCTTTAGCAAAGTGCAGGAACAGCAGTACGGGTGCCTGCTCTGACAAAGCTGTCTCCTGCAAAACACACACTCCCAAGTGACTGCAAGGAAAGGTGTTCAAAAAATAAGGGCGTTAACTTTTCCTTTTTTCAGTGATTCTACAAGCAGATCTGGGAGATATTCACCTGAATCTGCTCTGAACACAGAGAAGAGCTTGTGAGCTAAATCCTCGCCTGATTATCTGCACAGTTGTATCACTGAAGTTCTCATACGAGTAGCATTCTTTCATATCAGTAAAGGACATAAGCCAGTACCTTGGCTAAGAAATGGGGAGCATAGGAGGTATAAAGAGTTCACAGAATTTAATCCAGACTGCCCCAAAGGTAATTAAATGATATTTCTAAAAGATAAGGAAGTTGTCATATTTATTAAATTACCAGGTGTAGCTGTGTATAGATGTGTTTTAAAATCAAGCTGGATAATGTCAATATGTGAAAGGGGAAGAAAAAGCTTTCTGCATGTAACTGTTTTTCTGAAGGCAATACTGCAATATTGATAAGAAGGAGACAAATATGGAGATGGTGTTCAAAAGATGTTTAAGTGGTTCAGATACCAACCTCTCAAGACTTTGATTGATTTTTAGGTATCTAACCCACTAATGGATTTTGAAATCCCATTAAGTACCTGTCTTGATCTGCTTCAGGACCTCTATAAATCTTATGGTCTCTTCACTTTGTTACATGTCTTAAAATTATTCCCTGCTCCTTCTAAAGACTGATGATTAAGTAAAAGCAAAATTAAAGACAGCAATTTTCTGGCAGTTAAAATTTGAATGTTCTTAAAAATGGAATTCCCCTTATGAAATATATTTATTCAGTATATCCTTGTGACCATCTAGTTTTAGTATTATAGGACCACTGAAATAGCACATTCATTACAAATGTAAGACAAAATCAGGCAGCTATCTAAGAAACCCTAAGAAACGTCATAATTATGTGAGCTGTAGACCAATTGTCCTGCAAGGGGTTTGTACACAAATGGGTACAGTTGTTCATGTTCTTGTTCAGAGCAGGCATAGATGGCCTGTCTCTGTTCAGCAGTGTTAGGGTTATCAACAGATGATACCTAGCATCTCACCTGGGAATACTTTCATATAGATGCTTGAAAAGGGCTTGTGTGGCCATTCATAGCAAGTCTGCAAACAGGGTTTTGGAATTCCTCCTAAATTTGCCAGACTTTGCACTTTTTCTGTTCCTGTACTGTAATGGCATCAATATTGAAGGAAATCTTTTATCATAAGACAGTACAGCCAAAAAAGGGAAAATGCAGAAGTTACAGTCTCTTCAGCTTTGAGTTTTTTCATCTTGCACAAGAGTGTATTTGATACTGCAGATCTTGTATATCTTGCTACCACTGAAATATCATTGATCACCCACTTCCATTTTGTCAAGGCCTGTGTGCTGGCAAGATTGCTTGTACTATCTTGCTTTTAGTCACTTTACACCTTTCTGATCCAGGGATAAGGAAACATCTTAAAAAGTAGGATGTTTTCATCCACCTCAGCACTGTGTTTTCTGGAGATAACACATCCTCAGAGGAGGAATGTCTGTTTTTACATGGACCACATGGTGTTGTCTTACCTGGTCTTAATCAAGGTGCAGTTGGAGGAAAGCCAGTTTATTTGGCTTGTTTTTAAACTATGTCAATATGTGAGATTTGCAACTCAGTTCTTATTTGTAAACATCGTCCAGTGGATTTGGTTTCTCTGTTCAGCATTTGATTTTGGGAAGTTGCTTTCTTAACCACCTGATACATCATCTGCTATCTCTGATACTGTCCAGGAAGTTGCCACCTGCGAAGTCTTTACTATGCATACTTAACTTATAGAAACTGTGGGTCTTCCACTCACTGTAAAAACTCAAAAATTCATCTGCATTTTTCACTTTTCAATCAGAGACTCTCGACATTAATGAGAAGAGATGGAGATGTTCATGTATGCTCATTAGGCCTGTGTTTGCAGTAATTGTATATATAATCCATGGGAAACAAGTGTTTAAAAATGTCCTGGTTTGTAAATACGAGGCTCGTCTTCATCTTCTTGATGACCTTTCACTGTTCTGTTCTTTTTCTGTGTACCAATGTGACTGGAAGCCTTCTGTGGTCTTTAGATCTTAGTCTTCTGGAGAGAAATTATTTCTCAAGAGAACAGTGCATGAGACGTGCTTTAATTTTAATGTGCTTTTAATATGGAAAAATAAAAAATGGTTTGGGGTTTTTTTAAATATAGAGGGAAACAGGGTTTTTTAGCCACATTTCCCTACAAAAATAAGGGATATATGACTATGTAGTCCTTTGGGTTTTTTGCCTTCTGATTTTTGGCTACTTTCAACCAAATCTGACAGAAATATTAACCAGTATTAAATCCATTATGCTGTAGTTAGGCTATGCATCTTGGTCAACAGGCTTCATATTGCTGATCCCCATACACTGACTTTGCATCTATTAAACTCACAATTCAAAAAAGAAATCAGTCTAAGGGAGAAATCTGACAGAAAACTAATGACTGGACCCAGAAGGGAGTTTCTCTCTTCTACTCAGTTGCCAGTTTTTGTGGCACTCCTAATGTTCCACTAAAGGGGAGGTTCAGGTGAACTTTATTAGTAGGCATTAGTTTGGTAGAAGGCAGCAGTGCAGGGTATCACTACTGTCCAAGTGATGGACAAAAAAAGTTACATGGAGTGAGCTGGAGGTATTGCAGTGGAAAGCTCTAAAGAGTATAGGTAGAACTCGTTAATTTTATGTGGACATTGGAAGGAATATGAAGTTGGGAGAGAGAGAGGCTAGTACAGAATAACTTACTTGATTTTTACACTGTTTTTAGAGAGATCTTTTTGCTGATGGAATTACAAACATCTTAATGTCATTATAAACTTGTTGGTTGGTTGGTTTTTGTTTTCTTGTTTTATATAGGAAAATGCTGCCTTCAGTAGCAGAACTGCAAATTTTAAATCTATCAAGGCTAATACAGCCATGAAGAGCTTCAATCATTTCTTTCCATTACTCTTTTTATGCTACATTTAAAGTGATGACATTAAGCCTTGAAGGAGTTTTAACTTATCAAATTAAAGTCTGTACCTTTCATTAGTTTCTAATGTCATGAACACCAACTGATCCCTGGCAGTTTTGGGGGGAGTAGTGAAGATTAAAAGAGGTAGCACTTGAATTAAGTTGATGTTGAAAAGATACTGGCACCAAAACCACCTTTAAAAGTTTTAAACTCATTCACTTTTGTGGTCAAACATTCATTCAGTGGCATTTCTGACTCTGAAAAAACATTTTAAAAATACGTTAAAAGATGTTAACAAAGTCAGAGAAGTGAGTCTGATTTTCAAATCTTAGAGTAATATCACTTATTTGTCTTTAGAAGAATATCCTGTTTAATATGGGGATACACATTAAGATTCACATTAAGTAAGTACTTTTAAGCAGGAAGGTTCATAAAAGCGAAATAAAAAAAAATCACAGAAATTCTGTCCCACAAAAGAAAATGGGATATGAATAAATATTTATCTTTATTTCTATTCTTGCATTATGTTCTGCACTTTCCATCTTTTGACCTACCTCTGAGAAGTACATTGAGCTGCATTCTTCTCTTCCATGTTTCCATACAAATTATTTACTTCTGTCTTCCCACATTTTACATCATACCTTCAACATCATGTAGGTTTCTTCTATTCCCTATTCTCAAAATTTTTTTATTTTGTCTTCCTTCATTGTTTTCCTAACTTATCCTTCCTTTTTTTAGTCTGGGTGTTTTTTTCTTCCTCATCTGTCTCAGCCACTTCACTAAGACACCAAGAGCCTGACCATCCCCTGACATCCCTCTGTCCCATGCTAAGAACTGTACCTCGATACTGCTGTTTTCCTGTGTGTTGGGTTTAGTTGTTCTGTGAAGCAGAAAGATTACTTCAGGTCTCCACTAATCAAATGGAAAATGGATGACATGAGCAAAATGTGAAAAGCTCATTGGTAGCCTCTGGAGAAATATTGCATTCAAAGTTGACAAATTGCAGGGGATTTAAGGAGTGCATGATAGGGCAAGCAAATGGCCTTGCTTTCAGCGAAGTTATTCATCAGAACATTTTCCTTCCTTTCAGGAAGGCAGGTTATTTAGACAATAGTTACAAGTATTGTGTATTTGCGCAATTGTACAGTTTTGTTTGCTATACGTGCAAAATGCTACACTGAGGTAGCCAGTTAATCAAGAGTTAACCTCGGTTCTGGCATTTCTGAAGCAAGCATCTTCATTTACTCCCCTTTCCCCTGAAACAGTATGTTAACATTTTTCATTACAGGATCATGTGTGCTTTATTTCACAGCATTCCTGCTCCACACAGTATCCAGAGAACAGCCAATCAATATATTTTTTTTATCTTCTTTGTTCATTATGTGTGCCAATCCCTTGTTTACTGGATACTGTTCAACCTTTCCCTGAAAACAGAATTTTGAGCAACCATCATGGGGATTTTCTCTAGTATTCAATGTTATAGAAACCAAAGGTTTAATAAACAATGATTTAATGTATTCTTGCAGAATTGTTTTCTTCGTGCTGTGTGAGGAAACCAAGGCATGAAAAATCCAGGGTCAAAAGTACCCACAAATTTTGCATGCCTATTTAAGATGTACAAGATTTACATTTTAGAATATTTATCATTTGTAAATTCCTAACACTTAAGGCCAAGACCAAAAGATATTTTTATGTCATTTAGTTTGCCTTCTGAATATCACAGGTCATTGATTTTTACCAGTTGTCACTCTACCGAGCCTAGAAATCTATGGGGTTTTAAAACCTGCTTTCCAGAAAGATATGGTGTAAAAAATTCAAGAGGTGAAGAGACCACTTTGTCCATTTCCCTTTGATCATTTGTTCCAGTGATTCACGTTGCCCTTACTCAACCAAAAATTAAAAATTCCTTTACATACTGTATTTTCTGTCTCTCCCTTCTCTATCAAGGGACAATGAGAATTGGTAGCACATAAAACTATTCCATTCCTGATACTTGTTCAAAATTAGCACGTGTCCTCAGGAATTTTTTGTAATCTGAACAGAATAAGTTCTTTTACAGCATGCCTTTTTCTCTAGTGCTTGCATTACTGGTGTGGCTCTTTTCTGCATCTTCCCTGGGTTTTTACCATCCTTTTGTTTTCAAATTTGGACACAGATGCATTTTTGTATCTTTGTTTCTCAGTGTCATACATAAAGTCAAGTCACCTTAATTGCTTAATGGTGATACTATTTTATTGTGTATACACCAAAAAAAGTTGGTTTTTTCCCAGTTTTTCCATGGCATTATACTGTCATCTTGTATTGAAGTCCTATATCTGTATCAGAGTCAGTGTTTTCAGAATATAGTTGCTCTTGAGTGTAGCCTGTGTTCACTGTTCTCAGACTGAGAGTTTTGCATTTGGTTTTATTAAAATGCGCTTGATTTGAATACCCCACCAAGTGACCCAAAACATTATTTCATCATCATTATTTACTTATATTATGTTCATAAATATTTCTAGCTGTGTCTACCTGTTTCCAAATTACTGAAGGATATGGTGAATAAGAGAATGCTAGTACTGATACCTGTGCAACCTTCCTAGTATTCTAGTAGTACTCAATGACAGTTGCCTCTTGGAACGTGGGGGTTTGTGAGGTTTTTAACTTTCAGTCTATTCAGAACCCACTTAAGAAATATTTCTTCATGGTGCATAGTGATCAATTTATTGCATCTGACAAGTGCAAGCCTAAAACATCACTGTACAACATCCCCTTCTAAGCTCATCCAAGAAGGAAATCAGATTTGTGTGGCAAGACCTATTCTACCAAAAACATGTTGACTGGGAATAACTACAGTCTTCCATTAAAATCTGTATTAATCAAATCCAGTGTTTTCACTCATATGGCCCAGCTTTAATCCCACTAGTCCTTTTTTTTTTTTTCCTATTGACACGTTATTAGTGCTCTTCCAGTCTGGGAATGTCCTGGTATTTTAACGCTGAAACACCTAAAGTGAAAATTGTCTGAATCTGTAAATGTAAAACTTATCCATCCTTAAATCCTAATAAACTGAAAGTGCTTATTCATTCTACATCAACTGTAACTATACCATCGTGATTTCTCTGAAGACAGGCCACATATATACTGAACACACCTGATTTTCTTTTTTTTTAATCATAATTTTATTTTATTTACTTTCTACATGAAAAAGGAGCTGTACTTATACTTGGTTATGAGGTCACTTTTTTACAGCTACCCTTAAAGGACTCCCCAGTTTTCTATGATATTCTGCTATTCTTTTTTCTCTCAAGTACTTTGAGTACCTAAGTATTTCTGTGCATGTAAAGATTCTGGTTGCTTTTTCAATCAGTTTATTATCACTTATCTCCAAGTAGATATCAATATCCATTTCAGTGATTGATATTTCTAGTTTTATAATGAGATTGTTTGGCTCGTGCTCATAAATAATATAAGGTTTTTGTAGTGTATAATATTAGTTTATAATTGTCCACTAAGGACTCACAAAATGTGTGTCCTAAACTGGCCCTATAGCATAATTCTTTTCCTTTCCAAAGATTATAAAAATGTGCTGAAGAAAAACTTATTCTGTGCCCTAGTGAGCTGACCAGCAAGTCTTTCTTAAGTTATTTTAGTTAGCATATTGACCTCTACGTGTTCAAGAGCTGTGGTCCTGTGTTACTGATCATTCTAAAAGGAATAATGGCATGGTGGGGGAGGGCTATGTTAAGGCATCCTGTTTCCATTCTGCCTCTCTTACTCTTCCTGTTAATCAGGGACTTTAACATGCCAGTTGCCCACCAGATTTCAGTAATATTGGTTATATAAAATTTATTCCCATCAATGAGAGTTTCCTCTTGCTGCTTACCCAGATTCCTAGGATCAAAGCATAAACAATTGAAGAGATTCTTTTCATTATATTCTTTGCCACATTGGTTCAACTTGCTCGTTAGGTGCTGAATTTGAGCATGTACCTCATTTGCCTTCCAAATAATCTCCCCTTGTGTTGCTGATTTAATATCCTGGCTGCTCCAGCTAGTTTCCAACTGAGAAGATTAGCCTCCTACTTGTGTGGTGTAGTCTGTCCTGTTCATACAGTCCCTTCTTTCACTGATGTGCTGTTTCACGGATTGAAATCTGCCTGGTTTTTCAGCTATGGATGACAGACAGAAAATGCTGGAAATAAACTTTCTCTACTTGTGGTAACTGTTGATAGCCAATTACGTTTTAAATTTCCTCTAAATTGTTTTCAGTCCAGTTGAAGCTTTCAGAAATTTCATCTAAGTTCTGCTATGAAGGCCTTATATAGCATTTATGTTCCATCTCCCATTCACGCCTGTTGCAGCTGTGAGTGCAGGGTATTTTGGCAGATTAGACACAAAGGATTTATCTTGCACAGTCAGAAAATGGGTAACATGCTATCAATCCCTCCAAAAACTTTCAGTAAATTCACGCTGAGGTGCTGTCACCAAAGGACAGATACATTCCACAACTGCTGAGCAGCATTCAGCTACATTAAATATGAAGCATATTTGTTCTCTTACTGCAGTCCCATCCCATTGGCTGCAACAAAAGAAACAGGAATAAACAGGTTATAGACTCTTTCACTGGGCAGTGATAATTCATCCATGCCAAGGTATAGGCTCTCTCCGTGCAACAATTTGACAGATGTCTGCAAAAAAATGACCATGCAGTTAAAAGTAGCATTATGATGTGTATGTCCTGGTAGCCTTACCTCTGGTATTTCCTAATATCTCTGTATTTGAGTTCATGAGTTTATTAATGTTCTGCCAAGTAAGGGGTTTACTCACCCAGCTTTAGCTGCTGCTTGTCAGGGATCCATTTGTAGGCAGTATAAAGAGGGGGATATATCACCACAAGGCAGTTTATCCTTTCTTAAGATAAATGCAGATGATAGGTGATACGATCTTTGGAAGTGCCACCTCACTTCAGATAGCTGAAGGAAGGGGAGATAAATGGAATCATTTCTATGTGTGTAGTATTTGTGTGTAAATTACATACATAGGTCTCTGTTGAAAGGTACACTCACAGTTATGTTCAGATATGTGTGGCTGTATATACCCCAGTATTAAGATATAGCTGTACATAATACTTGGTGTCTCTTCTACTTATAATAGTTTTAAATAAATCTTAATCAGTCCTCAGGTGTGTTAACATTGCATCTGAAATGAGCTACTGAATTTGGATCATGTCTTAATTTGCTCTGTCACCGAAGAGAGGTTGTGAGTTCTAGATACAGCAGTGACACGGAGGTGACTCTGGCTGGTGAACAATAGCTCCTTCCGCTTCAAACGAGCCGAGAACTGCTGAAGGTGCGGGTGTTGAATGCGCTTCTGTTAAAAGCTTGGTAAAGGCAGTGACAGTGAGAGGTTGCATGGCTTTGTCCTTCATTCTTTGTAATAAAGCAAAATAAAATGTGTTCCCTGGAAATCAAGGGATAAGTTTCTTCTTGTCCTTCTTTTTGTCCTATCAGTTGATAATGTTACCTACTCTTTTAGATTCATGCTTAGGAGATGAGGCAAGCCTTCAGATTGATTCCCTGGTATTTTCCTTTCATTTCTGGTTTGTAAAAACATTAATCCATTACTTACCTTCTTAACAAAGTGTTCTTCATAAAATTGAATTCCTAAAACGCATGTCAGTGTAGGAAACTTTTCTAATCAATATTCTTGATTTAATCTTTGTTCCTTAGAAGTGGTCTAACAACTGCAAAATGAGTATGTTACAATTACAGAGGAGGAAAGATTAAGAATGGCTAGTTTAAATTATTGTATTTTTGACAGACTTTGGGAAAGTTCCATTTTGTTACAATAATGATTTAGTTCAGTGCAGTAATAGTGATATAGCAAGATATTTGCATCATCAAATATACTTTGAATTTGTCAATCAATATTTACTTACTGTGGGCTTTTTACTGAGTTGTGAAGTTTATTGTAGGTAGCAGCAGTTAATTTCAATGTTTGTAGCACAAATATTTCAACCTAAATGCTGTAATTATAATAACAGTGATATTTATAGCTACTAGGAAGCAATTATCCCTGATCATAATTCTCCAAAATATAATATAAGGAGGGTTACAAAAGTTCCTTGAAAATAATATATCTATAAAATAAAAAGTTTCAAAGGGAGTAGGACAGGCAAAGAGTTTAACTAGTAACCCCGTCAATGGAGTAATTGCTTAGGGTTGAAAAGCAATTGTTGATTACAGACTCTGACCTAGAACTTTCTAAGACAGATACCAATTTTATTTTATATAAAACAGCTTGTTTCCAGAGAAACTGGCAATCAGACTGCTGTTTGGTTGATGTTAAAGACTTTTTGTGGAAGGTTGTATACCACCTAGATGCTGGATAAAGTTCTCAGAAATTTTTAGAATACCACAGTGCAATAAATTAAAAAGAAAGCTAAGTTTTATAATATGTTGTATTTTAAATTTGTGTCATACTGTGAAGCCTCAGCAGACAGCCCAAGTATTAAATAATGCTTTTTAGACTGTAGAAGTATCATTTTCTTGAAGCCTGAAAAATTAATTAATCTTCGTAGGAAAGAAGTTTATTAATTCTTGCCTACAGTAACAACTTATTAGTGACTAGACCAGAAAGAAACCCCTTGCCCCTACTCTGACAATTTGTGTTGACGTCAATGGAAGCAGCTCTGGACTCTAAGTAATTAAGTCCAGTGAACTGCAAAGACTCCTGTGACATAATTTTGACACTTGCAGTTCATCTTTAATTGTTTCCATTTCACAAGGTATCACTAACCCTTTGCTGGAAGATTTTATTTGATTTAAAAAAAAAAAAGTCATATTGATGGCATCTTCATTGAGCAGCTACACTGATACATCAGTAGGAGCTGGTATGCATTAGTGCTTTGCTTCCCCTCAAGAGGTAAAGCACAGCGGGATTTCCATCCTTGAGTGATGATGGGACTTCAGGGTATCTTCAGAGATGATGAACTGAGACTGGAGACCAACATCACTGAAAAACAGTAGCTTTTGGGCCTGAACTTGAAAATTCCTTAATTTTGTGAGTCCACTCTTTTGAACTATTTCATTTTATTGAATTAGTTATTCATTTTGTTAACTCTGATATGTCAGTTAAATTTAGGATATATCTTTTGTAGAAAACAGTTAAATTTTACCAGCTGCCAGAATTCTGGGCCAAAGGGCAAAGTAATACTGGTATAAATGAAACTGTGATAATTTACAGGTTTTAATATAAAAATCCAGATTTGGTCATTAGGGACTTCATTATGGAATACATAAAAAAATGTGATTTGAGGAAACAAATCTTGAATTCTTAGTTCTTGACTTTAACTTGTAGTCTCTATACTTTTTTTTGCTTCTTTTACCTCTGGCAGTAGTAGTGGTGGATATCAGGATAGCAGTCCATTTCAACCAAGGCTGTTGATCGTTTAGTCATCAGAAACAGTTTCTTCTGAACAGTGTCTCTAGGATGTAGTTCCTCCCTCCAAGGAGAGTGGTCTTTTGTTAGATTATGTAAATCGAGAAACTCATTCATTACCACTGTGTTGCTAATTCGTGCCTTAACCTGCAGAACCAGGCATTGCATGACTCTTTTCCTGCATACAGCAAACGTGAGAAGCCACTGTTCCTGCGTTTGCTTTAGTTTCTGGCGAGAATTGAATGAAAGTAGATTCAAATCAGCAGGGGATTTGTTTGTCAAATTTTGCAAATCAGGCTGCAGAAAATGGAGTTTTACAAGACCCATTTAGCAGTCCAAAATATCAAACTCCCTTCAGTTTTTGATATAACATTCATACCACTCTTTCAATCTTAATTTTGATTGATTACTTACCAGCAGAAGTTTATACTGAAATCTCTCCTTTGTCCTCTTTATCCCTTGCTCACCTTTTCATTCTTTCCGTGTCAATTATTAACACTGTGACGTTACTTGTTGCTGCAGTAACTTTGTTTCAATGCAGCTGTTGCCAGGTGAATTTTCTTGAGGGCTTGATTGTCACATTTACAAAGATTTTATGAGATATCAGAAAAATTTTTGTTTGGCTGGTAGTCTTCAACTTTACATTCTTGGGGAACTGGCCTGTGCTGTCTCTAGATGTTTTATTTGAAAAAAAAAAATACAGAGGGGAAACATATTGTGCATTGGCTCATGGTTATGTATGGTAGGTTTTGTTAGCAAGGCAGATACCAAGAAATTGAAATATATTGGATTAAGTTCACTGGGATAGATTTGCTGTGGCCCTGATGCAGGGGACATTCACAATGGCTCAGCAGACAGAATGTGTTTGATTCATGTGTTAATTCAGTTCTTCTTAGGTCTCTTTTTCAGCTGGGAAGTGTTGCTGTAATTAGGTGGTGAGTCAAAACTGTGTGTTACCAGGCTGTGACTTTTGCAAGAGACGGGACCAAAGTCCAGGTGCTTTCAGCTCCCTGTCAGCATGCCAGTGGCCACACTGTACACGCCCTCAGGTGCTTTTCTGCTCTCAGAGTAGGGGCTAGTGGTGAATCCTGCCTGCAGAGATATACTTCCAACTGTGACCAGTTCAGAGGCCTGAACTGACCATCTCAACTGGAGAATTTAGGCAGCAGAGGCCCTTGCTGAGTACCTGCAGTTTGAGAATTTCTTGCAGTATGGCTTGGCTGAGGTGAATGAAACAATATTCACCACCGTTTCCGTCTGTAAGGCTTCAACTTCCTGCTTGCTTTGTGGTAGTTTCTGCCATGGAAATCCATGCAGAACAGCAGCTCTGAAGAATTTCCCAATCCTATCTTGAATTATCTGTCCACATTCATTAGAAACTTGTCTTCAGACCTCTCCGTAAGGCAGAGGAGCTTTGTCATTGCTCAAATTACCCTCGTTGGCACAGTCTAAAACTGCTTTGGTAGACCAAAGCAGAGTGAGGCCAAAACTTTCCTCTGTTCCCAGTCCCCCCACCAACACATTCATGGATGACAAACAAAAGGCAAAGAGCCAAACTTTTTCTTCCAGGGGAAAACCCAGTGCAACGGCTTTAAAGAACTGCAAAAGTAGAGAGAAACAACTGGAGAAGTAAGGAGAGGATGAAAAGCACATGAAAAGCCATTGCTTAAAACCATTCCTTCTTGCTTCCTTTTTCCTATTTTTATCATTCTTCCAAAAGTGGAAAGCTGACACTAGACTCAGTTTTTCTGTTTATTTCATAGTATGCAGTGGATTTTTGATTATAGATGGGAGTATGTGTGTTGAAGGAGCCATGTCAATTTTCTTCTATAATGACATGTTTTTATCTTTTGAATCTGAAGTGGGAACAGAGAAGTACATCGCTTTGCTGTATCTCAAAATAAGAGTCTCCACTGTATGTTTCTTATAATATAGCTACCATGAGAGTATGACATATTTTTACTCACCCCTGTTACTGAAAAATCTGGCTAGTTAATTTTTTGATGTGTCCCTTAAAATGTTGGTAGTTCCTGTTAATTGCCCCAGTGCCTACTTATGAGCCCAGAACTGATTTTCAAGCTTCCTTACTTAAAGCTCAGGGAACAAGCTGCTTATGATGACCCAACAGAGACATAAGGGAGGTCTATGAAAGGCAGAGTATTCAACCAGCCTTAATCCCTGCTTTCAGTAAGGCAGTGTCTTTAAGTACAGACTAATTAGTGAATAGACATGGTTGTAGGTTCTTGTAGACATATCTTTTGTTGGCTTGAGATGAACTGAGCGGCTAATAGAAATGGTTTAAAATCTCTGGTTTGCTTTTCTTTGAATGCATTTAAAGGGTATTGAGATGAGAAAATATAAATCAAAGCAGGAGCAAAAGTAAATATGAACTATCTGACTACCTATGTTAGTATATTCCATTTAGATATTATATCCATTTAGATATTGGGACTTATGCTTGTGACTCCCAGGCCTGGGCTTCTTAAAGAACTATTCATTTTATAACCTTTGACGTATATCACTACGAGAAAAGCATGCGGGTTTTTTTACTGTTACGGTAATGTATTATGCAAGCATTACTTTGCACTTAAATACTATGTTAAAGTCGTCAGTCATAAAGCAATCGATCAAGATAAACATAGTTCCCCCATTTTAGTGCTAGGGAAACTTAATTCCAAGAAGTGAAGTGAATTTCCTTAGGATTTGATTACATGCCTGAGCCTAGAATCTAACTCTCTAGGGGGATGCCCCCCCTCCTTAATCATTTCTTTATTACATATTGTATAATAAAATTTCCCAACAGGTAGGAATAGCCATCTGTACATTCCAGAGTCATTTTTGGTAAAATTGAATGCAAAGAGAAGGATATGGGAAACTGAATAATGACTGACATCTAGTCATAGTCACTTGGAAGAGAAGGCATTTCTTAATCAGTAAGACATTAAAAACAAGTAAGAGGCTTAAAAAATTAGAAAAATTGTGGGTTTTGGGGGTTTTTTTTTTCTGGTTATGGTTCCCTTACTATTTGCATATTGCGTGGCTTTAACACAATGCAGATAGGAAGCATTAACGTAGCAACTTACTGTTCTACTCATTTTTTAAAATTAACCATATATTCCAGTAATTTCAATAACAGTACCTTGGATATTGAAACTCATAACCTTTTTGCTGCTTTTATCACCTGTATTATCCATAGGAGATAATTACTGCAAAGCAGCTGGCTGTTGATTTTAGAGAGCATCAATTGTTCTCCTGTCCCAGCTGTTGGCTAATAAGGACAGTCAACACATCTGTTTCAACAGCTGGTAATTAACAAAAGCCTAATTGCTGCAACTCTTTTAACAACAGAGCTATGAAAGAGTAGGGATGTGGAGGAATATTATTTACTCTGTTCTCGGCACTTTCTGTGACCAGTTTCTTTTTTCTTTTTCTGCTTTGAACACCACTGCCTTTGTCTGTCACACTGAATGGCAGGACAACACAATATGGTAATCCAGAGCTTAAGTTTTTCAGATCTTTGGTGCTGTTTCTTATTGCAACATTTCTTTGCTAAGTTGCAAGATAAAATGGATCAAAAGCATTTTGTAGAGTCTCATACAACGGAGATAATCGACTACAGTATGTTTATGCAATAGGGATGCCAATCCAGCAGCTTCCAAAAGAAAGTAATGTGTTTCTGTTTGTGGATGAGTTTAACAGCTCTGCACCCAAGAAAGTGTCATCATTATGAAAGTGGTGATTATTTAAGAATTTTTGTACTGCTCTTCAGATGCTTTGCAAAATTTTTTGTATGGTGTTTTTTCTTTCCTCTAATGAGACCTGCATATGTTGGTTAGTTTAAAAGTAAATGCCAGGTGGCACCTTGCACTGCAGAAATATCTCACCATTTTATCGATACAGAATTGTAGAGGGTTCTGCACAATGGTTGTCTAAATATCTATATTTATAGTATCAGTCGTCAAACAGTAATTCAGAGATGTTTCTGTTAATTACACTTATCCTTGGGTACAGCACACATGTAATTGGAATACTCATCACTAAATAGAGAGAATATATGTATACAAATACAGGGAAATGTTAATCCCATTGAAGTCAACAGTGAACTTCTGTTGGCTTCAATGGGTCAGGATTTTCCCTGCAAAACCAAATTTTCTTAAAAGCTGGAGACAAATTTGGCATTCATTGTGCTACCCATGAAAAGAAAGTATTCAAGCATTAATGGATCTATGGCTGAAGTATTATGCAAGTCGGGCATGTATTACAGATTGTGTGAAAGACTTGAGTCAATAAAAATTTCTAAGAAATAGCATTTAAAGTGGTATTTTGAAGTGATAAACTGATGATGAAAATTGTGATTCTTTGGCAAAAGTTAGTCAAGATCACTTGATTAAACTTGCCTTACTAACATTTCAGTTGGCAAATATTTCTGCACACTAAGTTCTTAATTGTCTGCTGGGTACGTTGAAAGGTATAAAAGAAATTCTGCTCAAGTGCCTTCCACTGACAGAATACAGATTGCATAATTAAAAATATTCTGGCAAGACAAGTTTAGTTCAACAGGTGTTCAAGTTGAGAAATGTCTAATAGGTGCAGTGAAAAAGTAAAATATATACTTAGAATGAATAAAAACAAAAGCATTGGCTAAAATTTTAATATAGTAATACAGATAAGTATTTACTGTCTGGGTTTATCATGAAGATTTTTTTTGTACACAACAATCTTTGTTGATCAAAATTATTTCTTTAGTGTTGCACAAATAATAAGAAAGATATAAACCTTCTGTATTAGATTAGACTGTGGAAGATTGCTGGAAGATTTGATAGTTGAGAAAAATGTTTATCTCTTCAGTGGGTTATGTTATTTTATTTCACAAGTTAACAATTTTTAGGAAATCGATGGTGGGTAACGTTTCCCTTTTCTCATTCACTTCCCTTACTCCAAAGGCTACAGTATCACTTTTTTTCTCAGTTGAAATGTAGTTGAGTCTGAGTTGCAACAGAAATTTAGGCAACTAAGCACCAAAACATGCATAGGAACTAAAAAGGATGGTTTTGCCCAATTCATAGATCTACTAGAACCTAACACATAGGGAGTAGAAGGTAATATGATTACCTCATAAAAATACTTAGTAAATAGATTTTTAACAGAAAGGAGCAGAAATCTGTAGTATCAGGACATACTTTTGAGTCCTGAGTGAAGGTAACTCACCTGTATCAACAGATCTCATCCAGCCACTGTTGCATCCATCACAAGCCATGGATGGATCCATCCCCTGCTGATTTGATAGGGAAGTTCCCTCTATTGAATTTTCTCATGTACTATTTACATCAGACAAATGTTTTCTATAAGACTTGAATTTATGTTCTCACAAACACCTCTATTTGCTTTTCTTGCTTTAAGTCCTTACTCTGAGTTCTGCTTGGGTAGAAAGCATTGCTTTAAGATTGTAGAAAACGCAAGATTCAGGGAGTCGTTCTGTTCAGAATCAACTTTTCAGACTCAGCATGGCTGATCCCTTCTAGACAGCTAACATTGCAACGGTAGAGACTGAAACTGTTCTAAACTACCTGTTGAGGATGCTTGCATCACAGGAGACGTGATGGTGGCTTGTTCACAGTGTCTCAGAAATTCATAGTCACACCAGTTGCACAAGTAGCTCAAAGTCATGAGCCAGCCTCAAGAGCAGACATGGAGCTCCTGTCTTTTCCCAGATGTGCTAGGCATGACATAATCCAGCTGGAGAAAGAAATTAAATTGTCTTGCTGTATTGTTTGATAAGAACTTCAGATATCCAATGAGGAGTACTAACAGGCTTGCCAGATTCAAAGTTGTTTTGAGAATGTCTTAGTAGTTATGCTGTGGACATGTCAATGTGGAGCATACTCATGGATTCTTTCTTATTCCTAAATTTCCTGATGAGAAATACTTTTATTCAATAATTGTTTTTTTCTTTTCTTAGATGTAGCAATTGCTTTTGAACTCAGCACTTCAGTTCTGTGTTTCTTTTTGTACAAAAATATCAGATAAATTTGAGTATGTATACCTGCATTCATTTTCCATAAGGTGAAGACCACAAGATGAAGTAACAAACATTAACTCAATCTCTTGCCTCCTTTTCCTTCCAAATGCTGGAAGAGAAATATGGTGTAATTGGACCAATTCATATTGATAGTCCTCTACAGACTCATGGCTTTTATTAAAGAATTTTAGTTAAATTCTGATAATGTGATTAGCCAATGCTGCCTTCTGGGGTAGTGTCTGTCAGAAGGTGACAGTCATTCTGTCTCTTTGCGTGCAAGGTTTTAATTTGGAGAGTATTATCACTTAGCATCTGTTATAATCTTTGAAACTTAAATTGTTAACTCCTTTTTCCCTCAAGTTACTGCCTTGCATGCTGTTTTTTTCCCCTCCTATGCAGCATGAATGATTTCAACGATGTATTTTCTTATGGGAAGAGCTTTGTGAAATGTTGCTGTGTCTCAATTGTACTGTTTCTGTTGGACTGGTGTTACACTGAAGTCAGAGGTGGCAAGAACAACTAAGTTCAAACAGCAATGAAGTGACATCTTCAGTAGCTGATCAAAGCCAAGGACTTTTACTATAAGGAGGAGTCTGCAGTAGAGATTGAGTGATGAAGAAAGGTTAGAGAGATTTGCCTGAGAAAAAATTACTCCTGCATCCTTGAAATGGAGATGTGGGTAACACCTGTTTAACAGTTGAGTGCCTCACCAGCCTACTGGGAATGAAAGTCAGATTTATCAACCTTAAGCAAGTTTTTTAAGCCCTTATTAGTTGACAAGACCAGTTATCTGTACCTAGACTAGTAACAAAAATAGGATCAGGGCATGGACTTGCACAATGGCGGGCAACCATTCATGCATTCTTTTAGAGAGCTCCCTGGCATAGTTTTAACCTGCTCTCTCAGATGCTGCTTTCAAACCATACTGTGTGCTAGGGCCTATGGCCCTTTGACAGTCTGGTGTTAGCAGCCCTTCCTTTTAGGGCTGAATGGAAGAGAAGTTTCAACCATCTTTTAACATGAGTAAAGTCATGACAGTAGACCTCAAGGTCGGAACATAGTTTCTGGTCTGTTCTTTTTAGCAATAGAGAGTTGGGTGCTGTGGTTAGTTTGGGGTCTGTTAGTGGAGCCTCAAAAATGTGCCAGGAGGAGAGCCCTGAGAGCACAGAGTTTCTGGCTGCTGCACAGGTAAAACATGTCTGGCTGTAATACAAACTTCCTTCAGTTATTGTGGCAGTTCAGTTCCGCCCCAAACTGGATAAGACACTTTTGGGGCTGAGGGTAAAGTTGTTCTTACTGAATAGGGTCTTTGTTACCACAAAGCTTCTGAGACAACATGACATTACCTTTTGGATCATGTGCTGACAATTTGCTGTTTGTGGCAGATACTGACTTGAAGTCATAGGTGGCCAAAGTAATTTTTGTGGACAATGGGTTTTTCGTGGGTGCTGACATTTGAAGCTTTCCCAGAGTAACCTGCCAGTAGGACTCAGACACCACCTGGAAGGTTTCTTCAGCTCACTCCAGCTTGCATGGTTGTTTCTTTCTTGATTTCTCCTAAGAAGATTGGCAGTAAAGTTTCATATATAGTACAGTCATCTTCATGGTATGAAGTCAGGCCTCTCAGAGTTTAGGGAAACATGCCTATTATTAAAGTAAATCAGAGATGGTTTTTATCTTTTGTTCTAAGTTTATATTTGGTAACCTGATATGTCGTAAAGGGGTGTATCTGTTTTCCAGTTCGGTTACCTATGGAGCCATGAAGGGGTACATGGTTACACCATGCCCAAAACAATATCCTTTATTTTACCTTTATATAAGACAAGTTTCTCTGTATTGCCAATGTTTTTCCATTGTTTGTTTGAATTTGCATTTTCCAAATTGATTTTTAGATGAGAAAAAAAGTATGTAATGTAACCAAGGCCAAACCTGAATTACAGAATATGAAATAATGTTTCCTTTCCACAAGTCCACAGCTGTAAACAGCTTTTAATCTGAGAAGTAAAGAAATTAACTTACTTGTGTCATTTTCATATAGATTGTAAAACCATGGCTACCATGCAGAAATTGCTGTCATGAATGGGTTTTTCTTTCTCTATTAAAACAAAGTATTCTTGATTGTTTTCTTTTTGTGTTCTTTTCACATTGTGATTTAGTAGTGAGTCAATTATCTACCTAACTGTATTAAACTACCTCCAGCTGGTGTTCTTAATAAAATCCCTCCTACTAAAAGGTCCGGGTCTCTGCACATGGCATTACTTATATGCAAAGCCCAGTTCAGCTATGAGTGTGTATTTTGGAGCTGTCATCCTCAGAAGTTTTCAGGAGCATTTTTCTTGTCCACTATGGTTATATCTTACCTAAATTCAGTATCATTAGGTAGTAGGCATGCATGATAGTATCTCTAGCGTTTTTGCCTATGTATGCAAACAAATGGAAGCCAGAAATGAAATCTTGACCCTGGGAAATTAATTGCAGTTTTTTGTCAACCCCCCAAGGGCAGAATTCCAAATGAATCGTCCTCACTCCCTTAAGCATTCTTAAAAATAAAATGGTTCCATATATTAGTCTCACACTCTTATCACATGCCTTGGATTGTCCTTTGAATAGGTAATTTTTTCTGCAATTTTCAGTATATCAGTATGCTGCTTGGAAGAAGTATAGCATATTACAGAATAATACTGCAGATGATGAAGAAACTTTGTCTCATCATATCTAAGGTTAGATGAGCAAAATCTTAATTGTCACTGAAACATGAGCATTTCACATAGATACTTTTTTACATAATGTGATAATTGATGAGTTATAGAATCATAGGTTGGAAAGGACTTTAAAGGTCATCTAATTCCAATCCATCTGCTTTGAGCAGAGACACCTTTCACTAGACCAGGTTGCTCAGAGCTCCATCCAGCCTGGCCTTGAACACCTCCAGGGATGGGCCCACTTCCCTGGGCAAATCTGCCTTTAATATGCACATTCTAAAAGAGCAAACTACTTGTTTGCTGATACAGTGAGCTTCTTCCCAACGTGGTGTGACCACATAGTACAAGAATAAGGCATGAAATCTCAGGCATAATGACACTGTTTGCTTTTATTGTAGTAAAATTAACTACATATATACCTAGTCTCAGCAAAATTGCTATTGTATTCTTTCATTTTCTTTCTCAGAGCAGTAAAAAGCTATTTGGTGATATTTTTTCCCTAATTGCACAATCTGTGTAGTATTTGTTGTGACCTGTTGCTGTCATCCCAGTCACAACAGGATTTCCTAGAAATGAACAACCGTGCAAGCAATGTTCATCTGGTATGACATTGTATTCTCACTGGGGAATTTGTTGTGATGGAGACAAGAGTCTGAGTGTCACGTAGTGACACCTTTTACAAGTCTTCTGAAAAACTCCTGAAAAAATATTAGATTATGGATAGCATAAAGGCTGAGTTGAGGAAGGTGACATAAGACAGATGTGAAGCACAACACTTCTTGAAAAGAGCAATTCCATTTTGGAGTAAAAAGAAGATTGTAGGGTTAAATTTTTTAATTCCAATAAGAAAAAACCATAAATATATGCTTTGTAAATGAATACATTTACAGGTAAATGAAAATTATACAGGTTAAAAAGCCACTGTTGCTGCTCTCACATCATGTATGTGAAAGCCCTTATTTCAGCTCCCTGATCCAAGTTTGGCATCCTGAAACATTTTGATGGCTGAATTCTGGAGTTTGTCTTCTTTTCCATGGTGTATCCCAGTTTGTATCTGTTTTTCATATATTTAGCCATTTAATAAAAAATTATTTTTGTCAGTCCCGGAGAGAGAAGACAGGCAACGATAGTCACCAGAAACATGGGTAATTCACATGACTTTAGAGAGGGAAGCATTCTCACTGGGAGGAATCCACCAGGCTACCCAGAGTGGGTTAATGCAAGAAGCTGGGACTCAGCATTAGGTTTCTGCATTCAAGACAACCTAATCACATGGCTGGGGAGGAGTTCTCTCTTCTGTCAGAAATCCTGTCTGAAATACTTCCATCTAAACCAGTGTATCTTCACAATGCAGTGAGATAATACTTTTCATTAAAAAAAAAAAAGTTTCATTACAGATATTTATTTGGACCAAGAGTAGTATTAGATTGTAGAGTAAAATATTATGATTAATTGTTTCATCCTGCTGCAAACTCATAAAGGTCATGTTTGCTGTTGAGATACCTTTCCTTTGTGCCCAAAGGGTATGTCAACCCGGGTGTGGTTGTGGCAAAGGGTTGGTGAGGGCTGCAACTTAAAGGCTGTTGGAGTTCCCACAATTTCTACCCTTACCCTGAAATTCACACACACAAATAACCCTCAGCTGGTTCTTCATTGTTTTTTTCTAGCTGTACTGATCCTCCACAGCAGTACAGATCCATCAGGGATCAGTAATACAGTTGCTCCATTTACTCCAAGTTAAGACAGGCTTAGAAAAACTATTTCTGTTAGAAAATTGTGTGTTGAGAAACAGCTTTGCATGAATTTCTAATAATTTCAGTGTGACTATTCCAAACTTTTCCAGCTCAGTTTATCTCCCAGAAGTTTTATTTGGTGATTATTGAAACCTACATTTCAAGCTTCAAAAATAAAGCATTTAATTTTTGCATTTTGAATTTGGGCTTACTATTGTTAAGAATGTATTTCATGATGTGTCAGTATTTTCTAACTACTATAGTAAGTTCTAATTTTACCTTTTAATTTTTAAAATCATCAAGGCCAGCTGATACTTAAATGCAAGTTGAAACATTTTTTCTAATTTTCTAGGTCAATGTGTCCCATTTGGTATTGTAATGAAACAATTTGACACTTCACCACTGTGATTTAAAAAAAAAAAAAAGGAGATTGCTTAGTGTGTTAGAGTGCTAGCCATTTTCAGTCCTCTCATGGTAGCTGGTGTCTTTTTCTTGACCCTGAAAACCTCTGATCCCCTAATTAATGAGACAAGTGCTTATATTCTTTTCTAGATCAAAGCGCCACCTAATTCTATTGTTGGTGAAACAGTTTGATATGTTGACACTTTGATATAGAAAATAAGATGAGCTGTTGTAATCTGCACTAAGTAGCAGCTGCTAATGTAAAAATAACAGAACGGCTAGAAGTTGGATCTCATATGTGTCACAACATGACCTGCTCTATCAGGCAGTATATATTTCTCTAACTGACATGATGTGTTAAATGTAAAAGCATCAAAATAGTGTAAGATTGAAATATTTCTTCAGCTATTTAATTTTTTTCCAGAGTTGGGGTTTTTTTGCATGTTCATTCTAACTCAGAATGAAAGAAACCTTTATTTGCCTTCCCAATCTCCTGCTGCCCTGAGAAGACACCGAGCTCTTCCTATCCAGCTAGCCTGCTAATATCAGCAGAAACATACTTCTTCCTCACCAGAAATGGGAGCAATTCTCTGTTGTCTGAGACTAAATTCTATAACGTAGGACCTAGAGCAGAAGGACACCTTACTGCCATTTTTCCCCTTTTCCCCTTTGCAGCTCTGCCAAATGCAAATGACTGAGACCATAAATTGTAGAAATTAACTTGGAGACTCCTCAGATTTCTCACCCAACCTTCTTCTAATCCACAGGAATATCCTGTGTCAGTAGAAAGCAAGATGTTGGTAGTGACTGTTACTGAGTGAAGGAATACTCTTGCATTAACATGTATCTCAGTCAAGCCAAGGGAAATTGCACTCAGTAGAAAGGGTGTCCATTCTAATTGAGTCAGTTATGATTTCCATACAAATAAAGTATAAATAAGTTGTCCACAAGAAGGGTACTTATTAAGCAAGGAAGCTAGACCTTAGAAAACAGGAGATATAAAGAGAAATGAAAATTGCCTGAGGTTAAGCTAAATTTGCTGTTGGAAAGGAAATTGAAACAAACAATAGTGTAACAACTGAAATGAGAACAAGGAAAGAGAAAATATGCCACTGGTCTGAGAATGGCATGGAGATGAGGGGTAATTCTGGATTAGGCCTGAAAGCGTATGATTTTAATTCTTGTTTCTCCCAGCATTGGGCAATGAATATGCCAGTTGTGAGGACAAGGGTTAAGAAAAGTGAATGTATGCAAATGGAGTATGTGATACCTGTTCAATAGATTATTGTGCTTGCATTGGATTAATAGATGGTTTCCATCCCCAGTTCTGAAAAAAACTGAAATTCCAGGAATGATAGTAAAGTCCTTTAATAAATCTTAGGAGGCTGTGTGCAGTGTAATATGACAGGGAATTAACAGAGACAGCATCTATATTTAGAAGGGCAAAAAATGTAATTTTAACAACTGTAGACTAGTTAGTCTTTATTGTGAGGCTTCAGAGCAAATGTGGAAGGAAAATATTTTTAAAGCATGGATCCATCAAGAGTGAACTGAAGTACTGTTTTCATACAAGAATGATCATGCAAGAATTCTTCTTTGATATGATAACTGGTTATTTAGACAAGGAAACTTTTTTTAATATAACCTGACACAAGCTTATAGGTTGTGCCATATGGAAAATTATTAATTACAGGGGGGAATGTGTATATTGTTATTTTACAAGCAGGCACAAGCTTAATGTGGGAAAGCTGCTTGCTGGGTTCATCCAGCATCTCTTATTTGGAAGAATGGGCACATTTAGTTCATGTCTGTCTGCAAAATGTCATGTACCCATGAAGGAGATGAGGGATTAGTCAAAGGCAATAAGGAACTAGTCAGCAGGAAGGCAGCAGCAAACAGCTTTGAAGGAAGAAATGTTAAGGTCCAGGGATTTCACTAGTGGAATTTCTCTCCAATTTCTTACCAGTTGGTGCTGAACCAGTTTTCTTTAATGCTGTCATTGAGAACCTTTGGCATGAAGAGCAGCAGTGTACCAACAAAATTGCTTGATGATACAGAGCTGGGAGTTGTTTTTAATAAGACATGGAGATATTATTAATACAAAGTAGGTTCAAGCTGTCTTGCAGAAAGATTGGGATGGCCTCAAGTACTGGAAAAACAAAAGCAGTGGGTGGAATTTTGGTGCCAAGTGTAAGGTATTATCTTTTCAGGATGAATAAGAGTTTCCACTGTCAGCTGGGTAATACCAGTGTGCAGAAGAACAGGCTGGAGGGTGACTGTGAGCAAAAAGAGTGCAAAGAATGTGTCAGGTAAGAGGTTTCCACTGGCATTAGTACAGAGTACTAAGGAGAGATGTGTTTAGATTGATCAGGGTAATGAAGAGCCTGCTCAGTGAGAGGTAACAGAAAAGGTTGTTTGTTTAGCCTATCTCAGAAAGGAATATAAATGCTTATTATAAATAAATAAATAAATAAATAGGAATAGCTATGCTGTCTGTAAATGCTTGAGAAAATAAGTCAATTAAAAATAAACCTTTGAAACTGTATTAGTCAAGCTAATTGGATTTTTTTCCCTTCCATTGGATATTGAAAAAATCTTACAAAAGCCGTCTCTCACACAAAGGTGAGGTTCCAAAGAGAGCCTGACAGCATAGAATGCAGTGTGTTCTTACCTCTTTCAGTTTAGATTAGAGTTGAGGGTGCTCATGTTTTCCCTAGAGGAATTAGGAAAAGATAAAAACTAGTTTTACCCTCTGTTATCCTTTGCCTAAGTCTTGTATTTTTCCAGACTTTGTGGTAAGGAAACACATAACATTGTTCCTTTAAATGTTTTGAAGCAAGAGCAACAGATAAAGATCAGTACTGAGATTTTCTTTAGTTGAGATCAGCTATTTTATGTTTGATAGGCAGCAATTAGATTTTATATTTAATTGGAAAATTTAAATTTTCCCTAAATAACTGCTAAAATGCAAAATGGGAAAGTAAAGAAATAATAATTCTCCTTTGCAGGAAGGTGGAAGGGGGACAGAGAATCAGAAGGGATCTATCCACTTTAAACCAAATAGGAAAGTGTAGGAATTTCTGGACAAAACAAAATCTTCAGAAAGATTTTTCACAGTATCTAAGTGATCAGGATACCCTTTCAGGGTTAAACAGGAACTTTGCTGACAGTGACACCTTTACCGAAAGGTGACCAAGCTCACCTCTAAAGTGACCTTTTTAGGGAAACCACCACCAGAGGAGCCTAAGTGTAATTCTTCTTCTGTACCTTACCTTCCAGAACAATTTAATCAAAACAAATCAATTTCTGTGAAAAGTTCTGATTTCCACAGCCTGACGTTTTCCAGAGGAAGAATATTTTATTAAAAAGTTCCCAAGCAGCTATTGTTATTACTGGAGGTGAGCTCATGCAGGATTTTTGCCATATGCACTGTGGATGAATTTCAGTATACATTTAGGAGTCTTCCAAATTCTTTATAGTAGAGCAGATGCCATTATTTTAGTTAACAATATAACTTTGTTATATTTGTGATGGGCACTGTTTTGCTTTCCTTCTTCTAGTGAAGGAAGACATCTCTGCCTTGGGAGGATATTTGACTCATTTATTTGTGTTTACCACCCTTCAGGCCTGTGAACAATGGGTCATTTTGTCGCATGGCTGCATGCTGTGCACAGAGACTCTGGTGGTTGGATTTTTGTTGGTCTCATGAAGCTTCCTAGTATCAGCTCTACTAGAAGTCACTGAGGAGGCTAAAAAATGTCTATTTTTCTTCCCTTTACTTTTTGTAGCTCCTGGATTTTTGGGTTTTTTTAAATCCAAAGAACCTGATTCTGCTGTTACTTTTATTGGTACAAACCCAGATGCAGACCCAGTCAAATAAGTGCCATTTCTTCTGCTGAAAAACTGACAAGAATAATAGTCTCAAGACTCTAGTGCCTCTGACTCTTGTCCTGAAAGGCAAGTGGAACATTAGGTGTGTTTTTTTTATGATAGTTCTCCAAAGAGACTAGCCGTTAATCTCTCTGAGTAGGTGTGTCAGCTGCAAACATTTCCTTCCAGTCTACCATTTCAATCACACTTCACAGTACACTGAAAATTGGCAAGGATGTTGATTACTGGCCTCTAGAACAAACCACCTACTTTGATTCAAGCGTGTTTTCCAATTTTTAAGAATGTTGTTTCACCTACAGAACAGTATAATTACAGAAAATAGCTTGGTTTGGCTAACATCTTGTGTTCTGTGAGTACTGCTTGCAAGGCAGCAAGCTACACCAGGCAAGAGGCTCACCTGCAGAGGATTTTAACCTCTTGCTGACAGAAGTTAGGGCTTGCCAGCATCCAGTACATTGTTTTCAGTATCAGAAGCTCAAAACCACTGTCACTCAGATGTTAAACATTAACACTTTCTGCTTTTAAAGCTGAAGGAACGCCCCCCCATATAGTAAGAAAGTTTTTATTCACCAGGGAACTTCCTGTTAAGATTTTATGGATATCTCTCACAGTAGCAATTACAGTAGTGGATCCTATACCTGGTCAGTGCAAAACCCTGGGTGCAACATGACCCACCAAGCAGCACGGTTCAGAGACTGCTTGTGTAGTTGCATTTGTGCAATGCAGTGTTCAATAAAATTTGCTGGGAATCAGCCAAGTATCCAGGACATGATTAATCAACCAGCAGAATGAATTGCCCATAGATGACTGGGAGTTGACAGTAAACAGTAAAACACCTGCCTTGAAGACTTACAGTCTTAAGAGACAAACAGGAAACAGAAGCAAGTGGGAGCCCTGTTTTAGGAGAGAGATTTTGAGGCATACAGGCAGAGCTGTTCATGATTATACAGTGAGTTTGGCAGACTTTGAGGCTGAACTATGTGCATTTCCCTTCATGGGTTTGTAGCTCATATAACAGGTCTTTAATTTACCAAGAAACTTTTCCACAACACTGTCCTGAAGAGTTGGCAGAACCCACAGTTGGCATTTCTCACACATGTGCCTCTTGGTTAAGGGCCCTGCAATTTGTACAATTAATAACTTACACTGTGAATTAAAAACATTGGAAAACAGCCCAATGCTCAGGCTCATGTGTCAAGGAATTGCTGTGGAAGCCTGATCTTATTTGTTGCTGCAGCAATAAATCATCCACAGATTTTAAAATAATTTATATGGTACCTTGGCCCTTAAGGCGGTCCTGCAGTGCTATTGAAACTGGACTTTTAAAATTAATGGTGATTAAGCTATAGACCCATATTAAATATGCATGAATACTTATTTCTTCCTGCCTCCTCTATAACTGTAAGGCCTGTTGGGGCTGGCTACCTTCCTGACTTATAAGCCACATGCTGCAATTTCCATTATAGTCATGAGTCACACTCCTTTCAGTGTGAATCAAGGATGGGAGGGGGAATAGCTGGTGGGGCTCACAGATGGGAGATGACAGTGATTGCTCAGGGATTCCCTCACCCTTCTACAAACCAGATCCTGGGTGAGAATGCACCCAGATCCCAGCGTGTGCTATCGGTGCCAGTGTCTGCAGTCCCTGCTGGCTCATTGCCTGCCAGTGCTCAGGGTCCTGGTTATCCAGCAGCTCTTCTGCTGCTAATATCAGCCAGGGGCTGCCACCATGGGAACTGCCCTTAACAGCCAGGGAGCCAGAGTCATGTGTCAGTAGTTCATGACCAAGGGCCTTGCTTCACTTTCTATATGTTGGGCAACAGTTTTGCAGTATAGCAACGCATACATATAATGTGAAATATGTTTGCTGATAACCACTAACTGAAGAGTTCTAACCTTAGGTATGCAAAAAACTTACTATATACATGGGATAAGCCATTCAAAACATGATTCTGCTAGGGAAAGAAACCTAGAAACAATTTCAATGCTTGAAAAAAAAAAGACTATTTCAAAATAATTAAATAGGCAGGGATAGTGCTTGTTTTTTTCCCGATAGCTGATACAATGCTCTGTTTTAGATTCAGTATGCAAATAATGTTGATGACTGATGTTTTAGATGTTGCTAAGTGGTGCTTGCCCCGAGTCAAGGACTTTCAGTGTTTCCTGCACTGCCAGTGAGAAGGTACACAAAAAGCTGTGAGGGAGCATGGTCAGGACAACAGACTGAAGTAGCCAAAGGGACATTCTGTGTGATAGAACATCACGCCCAGTATATAAAATGGGGGGAGTTACCAGGAAAGAGTGTGATCATGGCTCAGAGACAGGATTGGCATTAGTCAGCAGGTGGTGAACAGTTGTATTGTGCATCACTTGTCGGTCTTGGGATTTATCTCCCTCTGTCCCTCTCCTTTTTATTACCATTACTCATATTAGTATCACCATTGTTATCACTTACTTTGTTTCAGTTATTTAATTGTTCTTATCTCAATCAATAAGTTTGATTTTCTTTTCTTTCCTGATTCTCCTCACCATGCCATCAGTGGGAGGAAGGGGAAGTGACCAAGAAGCTGCATGGTACTTAGTTCCTGGCTGGGGTTAAAGCACAACACTATATTACATTACAGTATGACTCTATGTGTGCAATTATAATGGTTGAAATGATTGCATAGATTGATATGTTTTCAAAAAAGCATGGATATTCAGAATAAATTAGTTATCAGTTGTTTATCATTTCACAGGCAGAATTGATGGCTTTGCAACAAGAAAAAGAAGCTGCTCTTCAACAGTGCAAAAAACTAGAAGAAGAAATCCAAGCATTACGTGTTTATTACAGGTAAAATGATTGATTCTAATATGAATGAGTGACTCATAGGGGAAATTTTCTGTACGATGTCTGACTGAGGAAATGGCCTTATCAAATAGGTATTTGTTGGAAAAATGTGAATACATCAATGAATCAAAGCCTGCATTTCTGCTTTACTGCTCACCAACCATCTCTTTGAAATAGGAGTCCCTTTCTTATAGCCTGAATTTTGTATTAGTTTCTTCTAAGGGAAGTGAAATGTTGGTTGATGGTTGATTTTCACACTAAAAAGCTGTGCTATCGCAATGTGATCACTTTAAAACACATGGACAAAAGAACCAGATTACATAAATGCTTGTTTCTTCCCTGATTGTTTGCACATACCTTAGTCAATATAGATTTTAAAATAATAAAATCTGTAATTCTAAAAGACTGTTTTCTTCTTCAACCCCAGTATATGTGCCTTTTAATTCCTCATGTTCTGTAGTAGTAGGTAGAATGACAGAAATATCCATTCTCATTAATTTAGGTGGGCTGCACTGAACATTTGCATGGAGCAGTGGGTTTTAGTCCCTAAGGAAAACCTCTGTGTGGTCCACTGAAGGAGTTAGGTTGTTTTATGGAGTGATGTTGGGTTACAGCTCTCATTTCATCCTGACCTCCTGTGTGAGAGGGGATACAGAGCTGCCAGCAGGTTAAAGGCAGGAGAATTGGCATCAACACAGCAGAAAATTGTGAATCTGAAGGCTGAATGTCTGTGATGAGGGATGTGGGCTACAGAGGTAAATAATAAATATAGTGTGAATACTATCCTCATTGGAAATAAAGAGGACTAGTTATTTATGTCTAAAAAGCATTTGCAATAGCAGAACTCTATGTTTTCAGTGTTTCAGCATTCAAAAGTGAAAAATACTCGGGTTCTAGAGGTTTTTCAAGTTTCCCCTTCTCATTAAGTTTATTAAAACCTTGGAGGGAAGTTTCAAAAACAACTTTTGTTCCTAAATCTCACAGGCATTTATTTAAAGCCTGTTAATAGTGAATAGAAACCCCAAGCAATTTGTGATTATTGCATTTAATGAATTTGGTCAGCATTTAGTGTGTGCACAAATTATGTATGATTTTCCAAGCTAGAAAGAATTTATTATGGTGCCCTTATTACTCATTTAAATGTGGGGGTTTTTTTAATAATTTAAAAACTGAAATGCAATTTTTTAAATAATATTTCAGAAATTAGGAATTTGCTTGTGTTGGTCTGTGCACATTGTAGGAGACTTCTCACTGATTTTTAAGTTATATTTTTGGCATAGCCTATCAAGTTTGCACTGACATACAATGTTTAACAAAAATAGTAGGCAGCAATGGCCATTTACTTGTGTAAGTGGTTCAAATCCCAGAAATACTAACAATAATGACTTGCAGGAATCAGCATTAGAATGTAGCATGTAGTGTCTTATGGCTACATAAGATACTATATTTTTGAGCAGTCAAAATTTCACTGTAAGTTGGTTGATGGCATTTGCGAAATCTTGTCCATAAGATGTGGAAATGCTCACCTGATTTTCCCCTGGAGCAAGAACTATTTTATCACTACTGATTTATACAAGTTCTAACATCTAAAGTAGATGATTTTATCTCCTACCTATCTCACTGTTCTAGAGGCTAAAGTGTTCCAAAGTGGACCCACAGAGTGACTGATTGAGGTTGGCAGGGACCTCTGGAGGTCATCTTGTCCAGCCTCTGCTCAAGTAGGGCCACTGAGACCTGGTTGCCCAGGACCACATTCAGAGGGGTTTTCAATGTCTTTAAGTATGGAGATTCCACAACCTCTCCATATGAAAACACTGCCTTAAGCATCTAAAGACACAACTTGAAAAGCCAGAGGCCACCTGGAGCTGAATCTGCAAGGGTTGCAAAAGGCAACAAGGACTCCTGTAAGTGCATAGGCAGCAACATTTGATGTTTCAGGCTTATCTTTTGACTTGATTTGGAATTAATTGCACCATTATGAAGATTCTTATAAACGTCTTAACATTTTGGTTACAGTTTCCTTTAAGTTACATGAACATCTGCAGCCCTTGTCATCCAACAGTGTGACAGTACTTTAAACATATGCCAGATGAGACAGGAAAAGAGTATATGTCACATGTGCATAAAGCTTTGGGGACTGTACCAGGGCAAGGGTGGGATGGCCACAGTAATTATGAATGACAAGGTAGACAGTGCATTTCCCAAGCCATCCCAAAAGAATGAAAATTTACACTCTGTTTTATATGTGGAAAGGATGCATGCATAGATGTCTGCTGGGTGTTTTTATTTCCTCGTACTGCTTGCCATGCTTTGGTAGTCTGGAATCAGCACTGAGAGTGATTTTAGAAAGACTAATTTGATCTGAGGTGGAAGTTTGCTGCTTAGATCCAAGTGAGTTAGCTATATGATTTGCTATTCAAGACTGCATTCCCTGCAAGTTACTTCCCCAGTGAGCAAAATATAGGCTTCCACACATGCTCAAATCTTCATCTGAACTGTAAAGCTGCAATGTGACAATGCCAGACGCACATTCCCTTCACCTACTGTTCTCTTATGTCTTCACCAGATTCTTATTTCTGTGTTAAGCCCCAGAACGACAGGGGCTTAAGAATTTTGGCTCATTTGGTGACTTCTCCTTTTATTCGTAGGTCTTTCCTGGCCTTACAAAAAGCATTTCTTCTACTTTATTCTTTTTCTCCTTTTTTTAACTGAGATTTCTATGAGTCCTGGTTTAGGAATGGTACTCCCCAACTTAGTGCTCCCGCTGAGACTCTCTCCAGTCCACATGCCACTTGCTCATTCCCCACTTCTCCCTCCTGCTTCCCCTGCAACAGGATGGAAAAGAGAACTGGAGGCACAAAAGGTAAAGATCATGAGTTGAGATAAGAATAATCTACTGGAAACAGTAATGAGACAAGAAAATGAACAGTAACAGCTACAATATTAATAACCAAAGTGTACAAAAGAGAGAGTGATTCACGTGCATAATCCTCACCCCAACCACAGCCACATAATCGTGATGGGAAGGAACCCCTTCTCCCCAGAAGAGACTCCCTTCCCCCACCACTGGAAAATGTCATGAGGTGGTATAGAATATCCTCTGGGTCATAGCCATGCCCCCTCCTGGCTGCTGCAAAAACTAACCCTGTCCTGGCCAGAACCAGGACACTACGTTCTCCTTTAACTTAGAAGAAGCAAATTTAAGAAAACAAAAAAAACAAAAAAAAAACCAAAAAAAAAACCCAAAAAAAACAAAACAAAACAAAACAAAAAAAAAAACCACCAAACAAAACAAAACAGAAAACCCAAAGGAAATAAAAAAAGCTAGAGGCTCACATTAGAGCATACAAGTGATACCTACATCTACATCACTTGTACTTGTGCCTTAACACACAATAACATTTTAAGGATTTGGACACAAAAGTAATGACTGTATGTGTATATTAACTATTTTGGATGCATACTTGTGTAAACAATTACATTAAAATGTGCATTTTTATACCAATCTGACTTTCACTAACAGTATAATCCAGGAAAAGCAAAGTATTATTTTCTTATACAAAATCAAAGGAGAGATACTTAGGTTCAGAATATCTGCATGTGTGAAGTAAGTACACACAGGCATGCCTAAAGGAGGGAAACAAGTAGAGACGTTCAGGGAGAAAAAAAAAATCCCTTTTTATTTTCTCCAGAGGAAAGATTCTTGGTATCTAGAATACTGCATCCAGGTTTGGGCTGCCAGTAAAAGTAAGACATTTGAGCAAGTGTGACAGAGGGCAACTGGTATGGTCAGGAAACCATAGCATTTGCAATGTAAAGAGAGACCAAGCTCGTGTACAGCCTAAGAAAGAAAAAATATTCCTTTCTTTGTTGGCTCCAGGGAGACCTAATGGCAGCCTGGCAGAGTCTGTGCAGAGGTTGTCAAGAAGGGCAGCCTCTTCATAGTGCTCCATGACAACAGGGTGACAAACAACTGACTTGATTTAAAACAGAGAGTTTTGGACAGGTTACAAGTGAAAAAGTTTTCACCACGGGGGCTGACCATCATTGGAACAGGTTGCCAAAGAGGTTTTACCATCTCCATCCTTGGAGATTTCCAGTGTCTAACGTGATAAAGTCATAAGTAACATGGTGTGATCACATATTGACATCACTTTGAGAAGAAGTTGGGTTGGACTAGAGACTGCCAGTGGTCACTTCCAATCTCATTATTCTACAGTTCTCTGATCTGGTAGCTTCTACTGTTTGAAGATATTCAATTTTTTTCCTCCAGCTGTGAAAGAAGTCTGTGTTGTAAACCACACTTCTTTTCAGGTGAAGTGAAAAGCCAATTCTAACTGAAACTGAAGCTTCATGGAAAGCCGGAATGGCCTAAACCAAAATTAAAATGAGCTGTTGCAGATACAATGAGGAAACATTTATTTCCCTCTGAATTTTTACTTTCTGAAAAGAGAGCATATCCTGGAACAATTTCAGTCTTCTTTAGAAGGGACAGAGAAGTGAAATGGCATTATAAAGGAGGAAGAATCTAATTCAGATACATAAAAAACAAGAAGCTGTCTGCAAATAGTTTGCCAAGTTCTGTACTTCTGTTTGTTCTTCTTGTGTTGTCTCTGTGTCAAGTTTCAAAAAGAAAATTGGGTTTTCTGGATGCTAACTCAAAAATACATACCAGAAATTAAAATTTGCATAACACTTACGAATAGCATAGAGTTTCTAGCTTACTAATCTAGTTTACTCGCTACACTAATCTTTAAGTTTGAGATTAATGCAAATCATAAAATCCTCAGTGACCAAAGAAGGCTATATCCAAATAGCCAGTTTTGAAGTACATGGTAGTGTGAATCCCACTACCTCTTTCTCGCATACCTCTGTTGTTTGAACATCATCACAAGTTTTTTATTTGCATATTTTTCAGTTATGTGATCTGTCCAATTTTATGATTAAGTTCCTTCTTCCTCTAGATTTATATGCTGAGTGTAACACCATATGGTATTGGATATGCATTTGGTCAGTTGGAGTCAGATGTTCCAGCTGTGTCTCTATCCAACTTCTTGGACACCCCCTGCCTGCTCACTGCTGGAGTGATGTGAAAAACAAAAGAGGGCTTGACTCTGTGTGCGCACTACTCAGGAATAACTGAAACATCAATGTGTTAGCAAAACTTTTTTTCAACACAAATCCGAAATGTAGCCCCATACCAGCTACTATGAAGAAAACTATTCCAATCAAAAGCAGTATAATGTTGCAAAGTAATTGGAATCTGTAAGTCATGGTGAGCGTGGGAGAAAAAGATGGCTTATTTTACAGTTATGTGATGGTTCTCAACAATGAAATAGAAGAATAATTTCAGTAAGGCTCCTTGTACTAGTAAGCACAGTTACCTGAAATAAGTATTTTTAGATTCAAACTTTCAGTTAATATGAGTAGCTTCTCTGCATGCAATGCCAGCAGTTTTCTTGCTTCCTAACCCATTGTAGCACTTTATAAGTTAAAAACTATTGAAGAGATTTAACAGAATTTAAATCTACAAGGTTCAATGTTTACAAGTCTTCAATTGGAATACTTGTAATTCATGTTTAAGTGGCACAAGCAAAAGGTCTAAATAGCAATTGGTTTCATGGAGGTCTGTTTATTTTTCCCACAAAGTCTCTTGTAAAATGATACAGAAGTTCATTTTTTTAAAGACTTAGATCGATAGATGTGAAAGTAGGAAATCAAGAAGGTTTTTTATTATTTCCCCAAATGAAGAACTTATAGGTGCAGGGACAAACTCAATTTTCATTTTAATTACAGAACTGAATCACCCTGTAACAGGAGAAATAGATAAAGAAAGATATTTTGTAAGCCGTTACTTCTAGTAATGGATAAAAAGACTTTTCTATGCAAGCTTTGGATACAGTTGTATGTGTTTCATTTAATTCCATTCTATAGTTTTGTGACTGATGTTATGGAATATAGTACTCAGATGGTGCCATTTCAACCACATTCCATGGACTCTGTGTATAGATACAGGAGAATGTAATTCTTGCTGTTAGAGTGTTGCTCTCATTCCAGTTTTAAGGGCTATTAAAAACTGTAAATTATTTCTACCTAGCAAGTCAATATTCATCTTCACAGCCACTGCAGTAGCAAGTCAGAATACAATAAATGGCCTAAATAGTCAGATTCTTGTACTCTGAGTGACCCCTGCTCAAACATTTCAGCCTGTTTGTTCTTCCATGTCTCAGTCTTCTTCAGAGTTCTCTCAGTCTGGATGTCCCTCAGGGGAACACAATATGTAGCAGAAAACTGGGCTGCTCTAACATCCACTTTCCCAACCCAAATGAACTGGAACCCCTTTACAGTGGGATTAATGAAGCTGCAACCACTAATGCAGAGTGGTGATTTCAGTCCTTCCTCTAAAGCAATTGCAGGCTACCTTGAGCACCTGTCCCAGCAGTTTACCTCAGAGAACTGGTCTTTTCATACCTGTTTTTTTTTTTATCTCACTTTTTCAGTTATGGCAGTTGACTCATTTTCCTGCTCTTTTCATCCTGTCTGCTTGCTTCTGTTCTGGCAGTTGATGTCATTGTTTCAGTACTAGTTGCTTTAGACATAACATGGTGTAATTACAGTCATTAAGAAGAATGACCAAGTAATGGTATCACTGTAAACCATACTGTTCTTTTTGCAGAGCAGTTTTGGGGAGATCATGGAGAAGACAGCAGTTGTGTTTTAAGTATTCTTTGCCCTCGCAGCAGTGACTTCTATTTTATCGAAGAGTTTCAGACACCTGACATTAAACATAAACCTTGGGCTAATTAAATTTCCCACTTACAAGCACAGAAGAGTTTCTTTTTTATACCAAAGAGATGAGGGGCTTTGATATGCAGTGGGAGACCCTGTAATACATGTTTTGGAGGAAGGTGACCTGTTCCAGTCTGATGCAGCCAAATATACAAGCCAAACATACAGGCAATTACTCTGTAAGGGAGCACTGATGTTTTTGTTTGTCTTCTGTTATAACAAAGAAAAATGCAGGGACCATCTTTCCGTTTGTTTATTGAACTGAGTGTTAAAATTAATAGAAAATTGGGGTGGAGAAACACTGCTGTCTTTAAATCAGATTGGTTAAAACCACTTCTTCTCTCAGCAACCTGTGGAGGTTTCAGTGAATTTTTAGTCAATTTATGGGGATGAGGGGAGCCAACACCCTGATAATTTGGACCTGGAATTTGGAATCTATGTGTTCAATCTTCTCCTCCTCTGTTTTTCCCCCTTTCCAGTGAGGTGCTGTAGCCCCAAAAGAGTTGGGATTTTAGGTGGGTCGTCCTCTCTCTGTAGTCTCATAAGCGTTTTCCCACTAGTAAGCCCCTGTGTCTCCCTGTGACTTCTTTCCTTTGTCACTTTAATGCTTGTGCAATCACAGCTCTTGTTAGTGTTACAGGAGATAAAAGTCCAAGGTTTGGGGGCTGTTTCTGAACAGATCAGACAGCCGAAGGGGGGAAGGCTGCTTGCATTGGAAAGCAGCCGCATGAAGTTTTACTGGCGCTGCTGAGATGGCTTTATTTCTCAGTGGCTTGGTGCAGGTAAGCAGTAGAAGCAGAGCCCTCCCTTGTTATCCTTGTGTAGTTCACACTTTATTAAATTTGTTATCATCCTGTCCCTGCCCCATTTCCAGACTTGGAATTGGTTATTGTCTCGCTTTCTGCATTTGTTCAACTTTCTAACAATAATATAGTCAGAGAGACTGACTTTAGAAATAAATCTGTGGGTAGAAGAATTTCTTGGGAGCATGGCAGACCAAATTCACATCTGTTCTCCAATTAATATTTAACCATTTGCAAAGAAAATGGATGGAGAGAAACTCAAGTATATACCATAGGCTTGGTGTTTACAGTGGCAGTTCAGCAGGCAATGAAAAGGTAAAGCAGTATCTGAACCTTTTGTGGGCTGAGGGGTGTCCTTTTTTCAGCCTCCAATGAAATATTTTAGCCATCAGCATGCTCTTTAAGCTTTCTATGTCTCTCATTCATTTAGAAACACAGGGGAAAAAAAACAAACAAACTTTTTAATGTTTTGCTTCTTGCCTGACAAGACTTTGAAAGTTTTCCTATCTCACTGGGAAAAAAATATTTAGCATGGAAAAACAATTTCCAACTCAGCTTTAGTGATTTATGAAAACTTTGAGAGAGAGGAAGCACTGAACTGTCAAAGATCCAAAGCACCTGACGGAGTAACAAGCCACCTCATGCCATCCCTGCAACCAGACTGTTGTACGCTCAAATTGCCTTGCGCTGCTCTTGGATTGGTCTGACCTACACTTTATGAAATCTTTGTGCCCGATGTTTCCAGGGGCTGACTCTTGGCCTTCAGAGGTGCCTTGCCAATAGAAACACTAAGCAGAGGTCTGAGGAAGCAATATGAATGTGGACTGGGTGCCTAACACACTCTGTGATGCCGTTTTAATTTGCACCATGCACTACGCTAATTCCACTACTGCTTCTGTTACTGGGCGTTATAGTGACAATGTTTCTTAAGTTTTTCAAATTAGTCACTTTTTGTGCCAAGTACATTAAGGCTAGAAGTACTCCATGGGTCCTTATACTGTATTGCACCAGACTTGAGCCGACTTCTCTAGTTATTTGCTGTCATGGGGTAATGTGAACTAAAACAACATTTACTCTGTCGCTTTTGCTGGGATGGGCCTTTTCACATGAGTTTCTGTTCTTCTCTAAGAGCAACGATTTGCTTGACAGAAAGGAATTCCTTGCTATTGGATGCTGATATGGTCTCACGACTCTGTATACGGGCCCTGCTGGCATTCTGTTCACAGTTGTCCTTTGCCTAGCTGATTCCTTCACCTTCTTTTTTACCTCCACTCTATGTGATTTTCTGTTATGACTTCCTTGGTTTCTCAGTGAGCTGAAAAGTCTAGGAGGTGTAACTTTGTTCTATGCTTTTTGAAATAAGCACATAGTTAGAGATGTCTAGGAACCAAGTTTTTCAAAGTCGTTAAAGTGTAATAAAATTGAGTTCTTGGAAGGTTTAAAGTCTCTTGAAGAACTACCGGCAATCAAGCCACTGACTGGTACTGGTAGTTTGGAGTAGATAGCAATACAAAGTATGAAACTCCTGTAGAAATACTTGTAAAAATTAGGATGATGAGATCACTAAAGTTAATATCTATTCTGTACACAAATCAAAATTGGAGAATCTGTAAAAAACATATGGAGAATTATGAAATCTGTTATCTGGTAGAAAGGGTGTGTGGCCAAAGGCTACATATTCTGATTCTACCATTGAAATGTTGAAATGCTGGATGCATATAGATGAATCACATCACTAAACTCTGCTTCAGCTGCTTTATTTGTATAAACGGAATAAGAAGTTTTACCCTTTTGCATAACACCTTCAGAGACTATGAAAATGCAGGGAACTCTTGCTTTAAAATGAGAGAAGGAAAACAGATACAGAATAAGAAGCAGCCCTCTCTAGAGCAAGTTAAAGAAACACAGGAAAACCGTGTGTGTAATAAGAGCTATTTGGAAGACAGATTTTCCCATGAGAAGTTAGGAAGAAAATCTAAAAGTGAAAAAGAAGAATTTGGCTTGCCCTATAAATATTGTATGAAAGGGAATTCTTTTGTTATTAATATGATATTTAGAAATAAAGTAATAACATTGTCAGGAGGACTTAAAATGCCATTTCATTTTTTGTTGGTTTTTCACAGGACATGTTTTTATGTTAAAATGTCAATTCAATATTTTGGAAAAACCATGACTTTGATATGTTTCAGTTCAGTTCTCTTCAGCAGAAGAACTGAAACAAAACAGCATTTCAGTTTGAAATATTGAGGTGAAAGAAAACTTTTCACTTAGAAATGTGCCATGGGAAGACAACTTATTTTTTTGTGTTGGAATTTACATTTCCCAATAAAAAACAGTCTTTGGTGAGAAGACTTTCTACATGAGCAATTTTCAGTCAGTACTAGACATAACATTGCTTTTCTTACTCTGCGCTTAACACTGCTCACAGTGGAAAAATGTTAGGGAGTATCTAAGAATGCAGGTGGCAGAAGAAGTCCTCTGCCTGTCACAGAACACAAAACAGAAGGCTGTCCACCTCTTTTGTTTACAAAGAGAGAAGTCAGGAGTAAGGTATTTTCTTTATTCAATTCCTGTCTAAACTTAGAGCTTTTGTTTAAATTGATGCATGCATGTCATGCTGATGCCTTTTACTGGAAAAATTTCCATTTTAACTTCCCATTCACAAACTGCTTTTCTGACTAATGTGATAGAGTTCTTGTGTTTTGGAAGGTTTTTAACCTGTGTCCAGCATTTCATGATGATGTGTTACTCATCTGGTATGGGTAGTTCTTCCAGCATAGATGTGAAAGCTGTCATTTTTGGGAGAGTAGAGACCAACTTGGAAGTTTCAGCCACAGTTTTCCAGTGAATAAGTGGGCCTGCTGGGATTTTCTCGGTTCTGAGTCTCTCGAATATTTGAGTAAAGTGTAACGTACTAGTAATAGTTTGCTTTTATAAGCAGCAGTTTACATTGTCATGACAGGAAGGAGAACTAGCACAGAGCCACTTGTCTTTTTTCCTGATGCCACCAAGAAAGGCATGTAAGCAGTGGTCTGGAGCTGCTGTCTCACTGGCAGAGGAACTTTTATGGCTCTGAGCTTGGAAGGAAAAGCCACAGAAGGAGAAGGAGGGAGTTACGCTGAGTGAATCATCACTGTTGTATTTTCTTTGACAACGAAGTGTTTAGAGAAGCTCTTCCAATACCTGAGCCATTTCATGTTAAGGTTTTGTCTTCTTTTCTCTTAATCTATGCTGTATCAGTGCAATGGAATGGCCACCCGAAAATGTTTTCATGAATAACAAAGAAGTGCAGGTTTATTTCTTATTTATTTACTTATTTGCTTATTTACTTCAACTTTTTCACGTATGCCAGTTAGTGAATTGAAGGGTATATTATTATACAGTGCAACACTAAAATTTCTCCCGGTTACTAGTGGCTAATGTCCTGAGGAAGAGAGCCAAGCCCAAGATCTCAGAATGAAGAGAAACCTGCAAGCACTGTAATCTCAGTGTTGGACTTGCTAAGGTTGCTGATATTTGGAGCAAATAAAGTCATGCTCTGTCACACAGGTTCCACCACTGTGTCTCTTTTGTCATCAAGAGAGATATTTTTATGCAGTTTTTACCACTCTCCTAGGGCTTCTCCTTTGATTTTTGAGAGCAATTTCTTGACTCTGGTAATTAAAATAGATTTTCTTCATGCCTGACACTGTTATTGTTTCCAAGCTTTCTTAGTTAATAGCATTTGTCTGTACCATTCACGAGACACCACAATAAAAAACACTGTTCGCCACAAAATAAGCTTTGAAGTGGCCAAATTGTTTCAAAAGTAGGAAAGAATAATGGGAATTGTGTGAAATTTGTTCATAAATGTTATAGTGTTAAGAGCTCTAACTGTAAAGGATCTCTCTCTTTTCAATGTAAATTTCTATTCAGTGCTGGTCAAAGGAGGATTGTATGTCCAAGCAACATCTGCCCAACAGTCAATAGTCTAAACTGAAAATACAGTAAATTATTTGGGATTTCTCTGCTTGTCTTTTGTGTCTTTTTTTTTTTTAAACTAAGGAGGAAAGTATTAAAAAAACAAAGTCCTAATTTTTTTTAGGTACTTTTTTTTACTATTTCTGATGTTTGCAGCAGGAAAAGAAATCCTTTTGTTTCATTTAACTATTCTTTTAAAATAGCAGAGTAAGTAACAAGTGCTGGGTAGAAACAAAGCAAAGTCACAGTTGGATGTTGCTGTTATAAGATAGGCAATGACAATGGTATCTTTTTAGTGTATCTCTTATCTGGGGTGTCATTAAATCTAATGATGTGCTAAATAATAAAAGCAGCCTTATCACATTGCAAGGCTTTGAATTGTCTCAAAGTTGCCATGCCTGCGGGTTCCCTTTGGCTTTTGGACAGGGTTTGGAGTCAGAAGGAGCTGCAGTTCAGAGTGCATTTATGTGATCAAAGCTCTTTAGACAGATGGCTGCTAGCACTCCAAAATGATTAAAATATGTTCCAAGCAACATCAGTCTGTGGGCTTGGGGACCCAACCTTTCATTAGTCAATAAAGGGTCTTGAGTTCTTGAAAATGAAATCTTTAAAGGCTAATAAGGCTGCTGGTTTGCTCTGAGCTGTTTCTTTGGATTTGCAGTTGTGGATTGGAATTGGGCCAGTATCTGTCCAATAAATATGAGGCTTTAAAAAAATCTGGTTACAAGAGACCTCCCAGCAGATCTGCCTGTTAAACGGTGAAGCCAATTTTTTCAGCCTCATATATGTAAATTTAGACACCTGAGTTTGCGTGTAGGGAGCTGGGAAGGGACCCGCAAGTGCCCCTTTGAAAAACTAGTAATTTTCTGGAGCAATAGTTTAACTGTAGGTGCCAAAGCTGGATCATTTTGACCTGTACAATTTTATTTTTAAATCCTTATTTGTTGACTAAGGATAATTCTAGAATACTTTCAGGATACCATAGTTTTCAGAGTTTTTAGAAACTCTGAAAAGTTTTCAGAGCTTTTAGAAATCAGTAATATTACTTACAGCATTCCCAAGTGTTGTCAGTACTTGCGAAGTCTAAATGTGTAATAGTATAGTTGGGTGCTACAGTGTGGCTGGGTTTATTCTCTTGTCTGAACCTGGTTTGTGAAAGATAGCAACTGGGGGCTTGTGCAAGTGTCAGGTGTCTGTAACCTCTGCAGATTTATGGGAGGGCAGCAGCATTAAATGCTTGTTTAATAAGATACTGACATGTTTGAACCTTCTGTTTCTTTTTTCTTTGTCTGACAGAAGAGAATCTGCTCTTACAATTTGCAGATTTCTGAACTTGAGGTGTTTTTACCCAACAGACTCTTTCTACACAAGGCTCAAAACCTGAAGATATGTAAATTCTCTCCAAAATCCCTCAAGATTTAGCCTACTGCTGTAGAATGTATTTTAAAACACATCAGAGTTTTGACATGCACCAACAGAAGTAAAACAAGTCCTGGTGATCCCATTAGCTCAGTGTGATCCCATTAGCCACATTGTTCAGCCTGTCTTCTTTCACCTTGGGAACAGCTCTCACATTCCTTTTGTTAGGACCTGATGGGGCCAGCAACTGAAGTTCTTCCCCACACAGACCATATTTACTCCAGGAATGTCATACTCCATTTCTTTTTCTTAGTGTCTCCCACTGAAGGCTTGCCTGCACCTGAATTTTATTCATCATACACATAAGCAAGATGTTACTGTTTTTTAATAAAAGTACATGAGACTCTGGGTTCTGATTATTTTGGTGAGCAGATTTTGGTTTTCATTTGTTGTAAAATGTCTGGGTTTTGTGTTCCAAAGCTTTTTGTCCACCATCTAAAAAAATCCTGTCATCTACTCTGCTCTTACAAATGACTTCTGAACTTCATCACATTTTCCCTAGTTCTAGACATAAGTATTTTGATCCATTCTTCAGATTCCTGCCTACTAATTTTTTTCCTCAGACAAAACTAAGAGCTCATTTGCTACGAAGTGGGCAAAACAAGACAAAAAGCCTACACTAAAAGCCCAGGATGTAGTGCACATGCCTGCTTCTCTTGGTGTCTCAATTTCTGGAGTTTCTTATGAACAGATATATTTACCTTGAGATTGAGAGTTCTCACAGTGACTTAAGTGTGCTCTGAAGTGGTCCTGTTATTTTATCTTTGTTACCGTTCTGTCTCATAATCACCTAAATGAGTCAGAACTTCCGAGTAAGGAAATGCACAAAGCTTTCATCAAAGTGATATGATTTTAGGGCTCAGTAGATCATGAACAACTAGGACTGGTAAAAAAAACCTATAAAGCAGCGATTCACAATGTCTTGAGAGCAAACAGAATTTCTGTCTTTAGGAATTATATCTTTCTTTGTATCTCCTAATGTATCAGACTTTACATTAAGGCATCCTATGAAACTTTTTACTAACCAAGCCAGCATCCTATATAGCCTGGTTTTGGTTTTTGTGGTTTTTTTTTTTTTTGGGGGGGGGGTGAGTGGTTTTGATCATTTTTCTGAGCTCTGCAGAAGCTCCATTTCCAATAACGTCATGTAACAAGCAACTGCTACCAAGTGCTTCACCCATACTCGCAGGTCTGAGATTTCCGGAGGACTGAGCAGGACTTCAAGAGCAATATGAGTTTGAAGAAGTGGATGATTTTGTACGTGCTGCTGAAGTGCTTGGGGGATTCCTGCTTTGAATGTTCTAATTTGTCATTGTTTTCATCTGGAGTTGCAAGTCCCTTTAAGTTGTAAACACCAAGTCCTAAAGGTCTCCATTTGGGGAGTGGTAATGAAGGGCCTCCTTTGGAATGTTTTTTCTTTGCCTCTCAATATCCCCTAGCTGGAAGTTGTAAATAGTGCTACTCATGCATTTTTTGGAAAGGGCATTGATTTAAGTTTTCTCTATTAGATTCTGCTAAATATTAAGTGAGATAAACCTAAATTTATCACAGTAGCTATTGTATTGCAGCAGTCCTTCTGAAATGCAAGTACAGAACTGCCTTTTCCAGATGAGTCATACACTGTGAGTGCCCCGTTAATACATTTAATGTTTAATGACCAACTGTTTCTCCTGCTTCCTCCAAATTACTGTAAAGTTCCTATTCCAAGGAGAGAAAGTAGCTTTTTATTCTGGAGAAGACTGTGGCATTCATTGCTTTCAGTGAGAATGTAATCTTAAACAGTTCATGGGATTTCCTCTGCTAAAAGGAAAGCACGAATTTGGAAATCTTTGAAATAGGAATGAAACTGTGAGAGAGAAAAAAATAGGTATCTGCTGTTGCATTCGTTCAGTTTGGGGCATGTATGTGTGTGTGATCAAATTAATGTGTGTGTATATGTATAACCCTATATATATATATATGACTTTGTTGTAGAAATGTTGCAAAGTTCCTTTTTTCTGTTTGTAACAGTGCAGCTCTTTGTGACTGGGGGAAAAAAAATGGTTTTCTGAAGGAGGTGTTGAGCCTGCCAAAGTTGATGGAGGTGAATTTGGACAGCCGATTAGTGTGGGATAGCTAGATGGGAACAGAGAAGAATGTAAAATGAGTAGATTGCTACAGATTTATGCTTGCCAGAACAAAACAGGCAAATTGTTTGTGATTTTAAAGACTCTGAGTTTGCAGACTTCAATAAAGACATACCTTAAAAAAAAAAAATCTAAGAATGTGTTGGTATAATGATACTTCTTTTGAACATTATGCTAGAGAAAGGGTACAAGAATGTCAAACATATAAAAATTATTTTTACTCAGCTAATTCTTCCACAATGGACGTTAATACTGTTGACATTGCTCATGAATTGAATGCAAGCAATTTAGACAATAGATAGTATCAGGTGCTAGTAGATCAAATATAATTATTCTTTGTGAAATAATTTTACACCGTTTAGCAAAATTGTTTCAATTATTCACTGTAAAGGAAAACACTGAGTATGAGTGAAAATACTAAACTTTCTCCTCTAGGGGCATCATATGCATTTCTAAGTCATATTTTTTTCTTCTTAGCAACTTTTCCTCTATGGCAGCTTCCACTGCAAGTTATTACCATTCTTTTTGCATAAGACAGGTCATGTGAAGTTCAGCTGTAGGTGGGGCCACTCTGGTTGTTTGGGGGACAGTCTTAATAGATCCATTTCATTAATTAAGTCATGCATTTTTTTATTAACAAAACCTGTATGTCAGGTTTAGCCAGCTGGGAGCCATTCTTATGGTTGTTATCTTTGTCAGAAGGAATATTGTGAAAATAAGGAATTACTGTACACGCTTTAACTCCTGATTAAACAGAGGAATGACATCCGCTCACCTGCTGTCCATGAAAAAATAACTTAGGGGCATATCATGGTGTTGATTCATTGATTCTGATCTTACATATCTCATTAAGGTAAAACCTATGTACATTGTATTAAAAATATATCATGCAGGACTCGTGTCATACTCAGTCTATGGTCATTAAAACAAACAAGGTTGAGGCCAAAATTTCAAACATCTGGATTATATATTGTTTCTTTTTATTCTTGAACAAGATTTTTCTTCTTGCCCCTATTTTTGGTTGCATAAAGTAATATTTTCTTGCATTTTTTCTCTTCTGGTCTTCCATTCCCAGAGATCATGAGGAAGCAGCAAGGTTTTCAGGAAGTATTTAGTTGTACTAGGCAGCCAGAAGAGCATCTACTTATGGCCACAGCCTTTAGCTTCTTGAATACAAATAAATTCAAAGCAGTCTTCACTAGGCTTTCTTCTGATTCCTAATGGGAAATGCACTAATGGCTTCCAATATCGTTAAAGAAAAGATTGAACTGGGAGGAACTTTCATCAAAGAGGAAGAAGTTCTGTGAATTTGTCCCTCACCAAAAAGACTGCGAAGAAGGATGGATAACAAGGTTCATATTATCTGATTTATCTTTCTTTTGCTTCTGAGCTAGGCAGGATCTTAATGTTATCCAGGCTCATATAAGATAACGTTCTGTTTGTTTCAATCATATTCTGTGAAAGGGGCTTCCATCCAAAGGGTTTTGATGGAGATAAGACAAATACATATTTTTTCTTTTAGCTCTTCTTCCCTACTGTCTGTACCAAAGGAGTCATTTTACTATACTTTTACAGTTGTGACAATAGAATGAGGAATGTCAAGATGTAGGAATTTAATTTTTTCTCTTGAGCAATGTTGCTGCTCATATCAGAGGAGGTTATAATACCTGTTGAATGTGTATAAGCATAGTAGGCAGCATTCATACCAATAATTATCTTGTCCTGTTCAAAAAATAAATAAGGAATTGAAGAGTGTTGAATTCCGTGTTGGCTAGATTTCACAAGAGCTTTCATACTCATTCAGTTTCCGTGTCAGGTCCTGAGAAAATAATTAATTCTTTGGTTCAGTGCAACCAGTATATTTCCTGCTACAGTGTTTCACTTTACCTGCTGGTCATGGAGAAATGAAAGAAAAAACTGCAGTTTTTCTTGTGAAATCCTCTGTTATAAACTGAAAAATGTTGTTTTCCTCTTCAACCAAGCTAAATTAACATGCACAACGATATTAATTTTTTATGCATTTTATTTCAATAGCTCAATGGTCAAAACTCATGACAGTAAATGAAGAGAGAGGTGAGGGAAGCTGATTTAAAATTTTTAGGATACAGAAATCAATTCAGCACTGTTTATAGCCTCTTTCCAATCCCTATGCTTGAGAGCTTCTCTTCACTGATTTTACTCCAGCAGCCACCAGTCTAATCTCTCACTTTTCAAGACGTATGAAAGTTGTGTATTTTGGCTTCCAGTCATGTGCCATATCCAGCTGATGACCCCTTTCACTGGGAGGAAAGACAGAACATCTCAGAAAACAAGGATGTTTGTGCTCAGGGCAGATCAACAAGGCACAGGAGGCTGCGTCACTGCCTATGCCCCATGGTGACAGTGGTGGTTGAACCTGCAATGGGGAGGCAAAAACTTGTGAAAAACTGTTTTTTCCACTAAGGCCCCAAACCTGAATCTGTCTGCTTAGTTTAACCAGGTTGATGTGCATTGTTAACGCATACATACTGTTAATTAGCTCTTTAGTGTCTTTCCAAGAACAATAATTGGCACTGAGACCTCAGTCAAATCTGGGCCTCAGGTTTCCAAGAGGCAGCACGTGTAGGTAATAAGAAGAAATCCAGAACCCCAAAAGCTTGGATTTTAAAGAAAATGAGCTAGGGAAAGACTGTTTACTCCCAGTTTCAGCATGGCAGGCTGAGTTCTGCATGTTGTGACTTGCTCAGTACCACACAGAAGACGTGAAATAGAAGAGGGAATTCAAGACAGAACTCTTATCCCCAATCCACTAAATCATTCCCTTAGCATGTGTCCTTGTTTCACGTTAAGGAGAATGGCCCAGACAAGTCTGCCCAGTTGCTTCAGTAAGCTTTGGTACAATAGGGAAGCAGACTTCCCCTATATTAAATTTCCCAGGCGCTCCCTTTATCATTTAAGCCATCGTTTTAACTACCTTGTTTCATAGCGCTTAACTGTCCAAGGAGCTGTATGATTTATATGAGGAAGGGTTTGGCAGCAGCAGCTAGGTGAGACATGACTTACTGAGTAGCAATACATTGCCATTGTGTCCTCTACATGGCGTTCAGGAGGTGAGTTGCTAAGTGTGTATCCACACAGCAATCTCCAAGCCAACTGCATTTTTGTATGGGAGAAGCCATGATGACATTAAAGTAGACATTTTGGGCGTCTTTAGCCATGTGGAGGACAGATTTCAGACTGCAGCACCTGCAGTCCTCCTAGTGAGTCACCAGCAATTGCAGAGTGGTACGTGTTAATGTGTACAGTACCAAGAAAGAGGGGAAAATGTGCTGGGCACGCTCACCTAGAGTTCATCAGTACCTCATTTACTGGCACTCTGGTGACCAAAGCTGGGCATGAGCTGGAGCACAGAACACCATGTTTGCTTTTCGTCAGAGCTGCATAATATTTTTCAGTAACACCTTTGAGTAAGATCAGACAAAACTGTTCAAATACTCTGCTTTATTTTCTTGGGACAGGGAAGGAAGTCTCCTTAAATTTTAAAAGTTACATTTTCTTTTTTTCTTTAATCACTCAAAGATTTTTTTAACCCACTGAATCATCCAGCAAGAAAGTAGGGACAAGGAGCACAGCCCCATGTGATTCCCTTTCTCAGGTTAGCCACACGGAGGGCTAGCTTTAGGCCTGTGTTTTCCAGCTTTAGGGCTACTCAGCTCATCCATGAGATCATCCGTCTCTAAAATACCATATGTATTCAATTATTCCATCTTTGAAACACATTTCCATTCTTTGTATTTCTTCTAATTGCTTCTCCTGGAGAGACTCTTCCTCAGCTGGTTGTTCCTGGCCATGCTGGAAGGCAGGGCTGACTTCCAGTTTGGGGTCCAAGACAGCTTTGTCTCTTGCTTTTCTGATTCAGTGGAGGAGTTAGGCCAAGCGATCACAATAGCAAATCAGGACAGCCATAAAATTCACGATCATGTCTGATTTATAAAGATAACATTGTATTAAGATATTTTCTGTGGTTTTTAGTAACAGGCTTTCTTTAGCTGATCATTCCTAAATGTTGCCATGTGCTTCACTGCTTGATTAAATTATATGCCTTTATGATTTTAATTAATGCTGTTTTCACCAGAGGCAGTTACTAGTGATTAGAAAACTTCATACTGTTCACTTTATCTGTGCCAGTGTTTGGGAAATATTCCTGTGATCTTTATTTTTGAAGACTGTTGAATGGCATCAAGAGCACAAAAGAGGCCATGTAAACACTGGGAGAAAAGTAATGCTTATACTTCTGGGAAAACATTTATGGTGATTCACGTTTTGGAAACTGAAACACTATCAATGTTTTATTGCCAGATTATTTTCCAGGAAAAAGCTTGGATCCATTGCTGAATCAGTCTCTTCAAAATATTTAGGCTCGTGTTGAAGCTGGATCGCACAGAAGAGGCTGGAAGATGGTGCAGTGGGAGACAGAGGATTCCTCCATCCTCTGACATTAGCACAGGGGCATGTAATAAGCCCATCTAAGTATCTAAGGTGGTGTTTGGATCCTACCAGGCTGAGCAGAGGGATACCTGCATGATGTTAAAGGATCAGGACAAAAGTTTCTTTGTTAGGGATCTAGACAAGCAGCTTTGTACAAAAAAATAGAAAATGAAAACATGCTTAATAAAACTCATCACATGAATATACCCACTTGAAGATGGGAATATTTAATGTATGGGTACAAGAAGTCTCTGGATCCTAGTATAACTATTTTAGAGTTGGGGTTTTTTTCCCTGGTGAAAAGAAGCTAAAAACCCTGCATCGTCTTGATGTGAATGAGAGCTAAGAATTTTTCAGAAACTGAAGCCTTGTAAGAAAATCTGAAATGCGCACTTGTATAACAGGTTTTGAGCAAGTTTGGCACAGTATTTACTACTACAGTATAAAGGGCTAGGTTCCTTGATGTATAGTTCTAGTTGGCATTTTGTCAAGGAAATTAACTTTGGTTTTTTGTTATTTTGTGACATGTGGATTGAAACTATATTTTCTCTGTCCAAAGCCTTGATTTAAAAGCATTAGATCATTAAATTTGGTGCTTTTGCATAAGACTAAAATTGTAACCGAACAAATTATTTATGCAGAGAGAAGCGAGATAAAGTTTCTTTCAAGAGTTCTTTAACATATCAGATTGATAAGAGTCAAAACACCTTTACTGCCATTAAATATTTACCAAGACTTGGCTTTTGGAAGAGGGGCAGTTCAGTGCAGTGTGTTTGGCTCCATGCAATGCTATTGATTAGCTATCAGAAGGACATAGTTAATGGGTAACTGGGAGTATTACAGAGCTCTCCACATTCTTGTCAAGTCTTTTCTCTGAAGATGACCTAAAATAAAGTCAGTTACAACTGGCGTTCACCTGAGACAGATTGCACAAGTTCGCCTACGGTATGAACAAAAGGTTCACAAGGATCAGTTGACCAGGTCTTAGGCAATCCTTTCTAGTAGTTGTCATCACTGCTGGACTTTAGAACTGCACGTGTTTACATTTAATTAGAAAGAACACACAGTTTACATCGCACAGTAGCTATCGGCATTGAATCAGAATTGATTTCCGCTCTCTTTCTCAAATGGCTATTTCTTTCCGACTAATTAAAAAAAGGCACATAACAAAATGACTCATATAAATTTTAAAGCAAAGTAAACACTATTCCCTGGAGACAGAAATAAAAGTCAATAGCACATAGTCATTACATTGAGCTTGTTTTCAGGTGATCCTGATGCCTGCATTATGACATGTATCACTGCCATCAGATTTCTTTTATAAAGATGTATATATGGCATGCCCCTTTGCACTGAGTGGACACTTCGCTGACTGTTTCAGTTTTCAGGGTCAGGATTCTTACTTATTTCATCTGGATTGTTGCAATTTATCTAATATGAGTTGATTCACTAATATTGCTAGTTTTTGCCAAAGGATTTTATTCATTTGAAATAAAATTGTCTGTGTGTAGGTCACTCGTAAAATGGAATTCAGATGCCATTATCTTTACCAGTGAGCAGCTGCAAAGGAAAGTAAAGACCCAAGCCATATTAGCCTTAACTTCATGCATAATTTCTAGCAAAGAAATCTCTGTTAGATTTTATTAGTTCTACAGGCCAATCTAAATTCAAACTATGGTGACAGGCAACAGCAGTTAAGGCTTCTAGCAGAAATGTCTGGTTCTTGAGTGCACCCACTCTTTGTGATCAGGGAAGATTTCTGTGGTTGGCATTTTGGAGAGTGAGTTTTCATGCCAGCAGTACTGTCAAGCCTGTGGGAGCTGAAGCGGTTGCTGGAGGTCTACACTGGATTGGTGGGCATGTGAGTATGTGGGGACTGTAGGAGCTGATCACAAAATGCCTGGTCAGAAGGCCTGATGTTCCTCTATGCCATAATACTCTGGTTTTCTTGTGAGTGACAGTGTTCAGGATGAAGCTCTTGGCAAGGATCATCAGAAAAAGACAAAAAGTAACATATAGTGTTTTAAATTACAAAGCAGTACATTGTTTTCTACCAGTTTTTGTTGGTATGCCAATGGTTGTTATTTTAGTGCACTACCAAGAGTTACTGCTTTCATAATTCAGTTTAGATTTGACGAAAATGGTGCACTGTTCTTTAAACAGTTGTCAGAAATGTTGTTAAAAACGTACTCTTGGTATAAAAAATAAATTGCTCTGACCTTTAGGACAAGATCCTCTGTGTCTCTTCCACCAAGCTTGTGTGTCTGCAAATCCCTGACATCGGCAGTTTCCCTGCTGGCTCCAGGCCAGGGCTGCTGGCTCCACACCACCCACGTACACACCCCTTCAGTGATCCATGTCAACCCAGTGGCCTCCAGCACCCAGCAGAGAGGCGCAGGTGCTGCCAGCTCAGCCTGGGCACGGGGAAGGTGGCCATGCCTCTTGTCTGTGAGCTGGCTGTGCCCCTCCTCTTTGCCTACTGCCCACAGCCAAGCCAGGGGCTGCTCTGCCTCTGCTAAATGCTCGCACTTCCCAGGGAGGGCAGACAGAGGGTTGTGATACACAGTAAAACACAGAGTCGCTGGCACCATCTTAAATGTCCATTATTCACATACTGAGGTCACTCTTGGTGCCAGCTCTGTCTTCGATTAATAGATAAGGTTCCTTCTCTATTTGCAGTGTTACCTAAATAATCTATTACTGTAGGGAATAACTACAGTATTACAAATACTAAGTTAAAGTTATTTTGTTAACTAAAGCCATTGGCAAATATTTAAGAATGGCCAAAGCATATGAATTGACAATAAAGAAGAGATACAAGATAGCAAAATTCTTACTTGGAGCATCTAAGCGTCTAAAGGATAAAGTAAACACCTTACTTTTTTTTTTTTTTTAATTTTGGGTTAATTTTACTTAGTTATAAGCAAGCCTTCATGGTGCACCCAGTGAATTCTTAGGCTAGAATATGCTAATACAGCCCATTCCCTGTAAAAGCATGACAGGAACATTTTATGGAAAGCTTGGTCCTAGAAATAACATGTAACTTGGGAAAACTACAAAGAGTATCTGCAATAGTTTGCTGTATTGCAAACACAGTCCTCTAATTCATGGAAGAAATTTGAGAGCCTGTGAATCTGTGTTTTGCAGTTAGCACAGATACATTGTGGAACCCTGGAGATGTGTAATTAATATGTAGCAAGTAATATTCAGGATTAAAGCATAAAATCTACAGTTAGTCTCTTCTGTGAACTCAGGTGCACTGTATCTCTGTGTGAGAAAAAAGCTAATGCTAAGTTGCAATCTTCCAGTCTCTTAATCAATTAGAGATAGCACCCAGCCCCAGGTGCATCATGGACCCAGGGAATTCAGGTGGATTTCTTAGCTACAAGCTAGCTCCTTAGCTGTGGGTCTGTGCTCTAGCTGAAGGAAATAGCAAACTATTCTATAGCAAACTATAACTGCAAACACCTCAAAAATGCTTCCTTCTACTTGTCAGTCTCATGTATGTTTTGCTCTGTTTCAACCAGACACTGTTAATCCAGAAACTATTTTTGTGGAGGTCCTAGACCATTTGATGGCATGGTGAATGTGAGGAATGATAGGTGGTGCTGAATGTCATGTGTGTATCGTTCACATGAGGTTGTGCTATCTGAGCAATTTGCCCAGGGGCTCCATAAAATGAACAGACCACATTTGATTACTGTGCAGCTCCCTAAATGAAGAGTTTGTAATGGAGGCATGGTTTCCAGTTATGTCTTGTTTGAGAGCATATCTTGGTAATCCTTCAGCTTCAAGAAAGTCTCAGATGATATACTCCATGTCCTTACTCCCTCTACCAAGCTAATCACAGGGAAATGGTATGGGTACTTCAGTGGTCCTGGACAGTAAAAATGAAGATGAAAAGAATGTGTTTGCTCTTTGGCATCACCAGAAGACCATCTGGGGTTAGTTCTGTCCTAAATTCTGATTGTGCTGCATTTAACTTAGCTCTTTCAATAGTGATGAGCCTCTTGACATCAGTGAAGCTCAGAGTGCTTTGCAAAGGTAGCATTGTGGTTGCTTTAATTTAAAGATAAGGAGACAGGCCCAAGGAGCAGAAATGTGTTTGCTAATGGCCTTTAATTGATATTTGTTGAAAAAAAGAAATTCTAAGATGGACAGTAGTCAATTCAAACTTTCTCTGTAGCTAATGAACCTATGCTTGAATCATCTAGTGTCCAGGCTCTTAGGACCCTGTGTTATGTGCAACGAGCATTCCTTTTGTAACATGGTCCATGGCCTGTGTGCCAGAGTCTGCCTTTGGCTGCTGCCTTCAGATAAATTAGTGGGAGATGGTTCGCTGCACTGAGAAGAAAACACAGTCCTCTTACCTTGTGTAAATGCAAGCAAAGGAAGACTAGTAAAATATTTGTCTATGGTAGGGCAACAATCTAGTTGCCAGTCTACCAGCTGTCAGGCTCCTGAGTCACATGTCAGACAAACTTGTCTATTTAATATGCTCCACTTCCCAACAAAAATTCAAAGTCCTTTTAGGTCTTATGGACTTTTTTTGATATCATCTTATTGCAGTGTTTCCTAAGAGCACCTTTTAGGCAGTATTTTCAAGGTATCGATGCTGCCCAGCCCTTGAGTGCACTCAGCAGCATGAGGGGAAGCTCTTCAAAGCCATCCCGAGTGCATGCTGAGGTCTGAGAGGTCTCCAGGACCTGTGAGAAACATTTGTGGTGAAAACCAAAGTCAGACATACATGCCTTTGGGAACATTGGATGTGTTTATCACTGGGGTGGAGGCAGAGGGAGGGGACAGGTAGGGAATGTTTGGGTTTTTGCCTCTTTTTTTTTTTCTTTTTTTCTTTTTTTTTTTTCTTTTGCTGCTTTAGGTAGAAGGTTTTGCTATGTTGTTGTAATTGCTTCAGGTGGAAAATAATTTGCCACCTTGCAGCAAAAGTATGCCTGGCAAGGTGAGAAGTGTTTCAGGAGCAGCACTTCACAGAGTTGATTTTCAGCCAAAGTCAAGTCCCTCTGGGAGCAGTTACAACTGGTGATATTTCTTTGCAGGCTTGAAGCTACTCTGACTTTGGAGACTGAGGAGACCTCTTGCTCTCTAGAGGAGCTGCACAAGTGATATGATCTCATGTCACTTTTTCTTCTGCCTAGACACGGTTGAGGTGGGCCCTTAAAGCTCTCAGACCCAAGCTGGAGCAGGAAAGAGTCTGTGTGGCCATAGTAAAGCAAAAGGCTTGCTAAAAAGAACATGTGGATTACTGAAGTCCAGGAACAGTTTGAATACTTCTGTGACCCATTCTTCAGGCCTAGAACTCCCATTTATTTTTTAATTATATCATTAATATTCATTGAAGAAATAATCTTCTGGTCAATGAAGGAATTTCAAATTAGTAAATTTCAGAAGGGATGAAATAAAAGTATTTTACCAAAACATATTGATGGAAGTCTGGAAATTGCATGGTTTTGAAAAAAAAATTAAAGGATATATTAATCAGTGTCCCTTTCTCTGGAGGAATCACACTGGTTACAAAGTATATACATCAGAATCTATCAGTCACTCAAATGCAATCATTATGAGTTAAGACATGTAGTAGCATATTGCAATTGTAGTAGTATATATGTGTTTTTCATGACCAGTCTTTGAAAAGAAGCCCAGTTGTAGCCACACAGAGCCAGTATTTTAGGATCTAAATAATTTTTTTTCATATATTCTGGAAAAAAACCCTGAGCTGGTGTGAACAAGGTAGAATATTTAGTCCATCTTTTAGGTTTTGTTGTTGTTTTTTGGTTGTTTTTTTTTAATCAGGGACCCATATATTCACTAAACAGTTTAGCTTCTCATCTGTCTTTTTATTCTTTTAATCTTGTGCCAGATGTTTAAGAAGTGGGCAGCAAGCAGTATTCCAGTAACCTGCTTTCGACATTATTTGCATACCTTTGTGTTCTTCCATGGTGATCAATGCTCAACTGTAGTGGAACTTCAGTCAGGAAATTTTATGTGCAACTGCTGAAGTATTTTTTTTTATTAGTCCATTCTAGGAATTTTTATGTCCTTTTATAAATATTTATAATTTTGATATGTCTTCATTTAATTGAAAAGGTTTTTCACATTGTTTTAATATAATCAGAGGTAGTATGCACAATGACATGTCAACACTCTGACCTTTTTGCTTCTCTATTTCTCCTAGTTCATCCACATTTTGTTTGTCCATGTATATTATATTTTAGTTTGTTTATGGTTTTCCTCCATGGACTATTGCAACAGAGAGTGTTTTCCATGCAAACACCTTAATAAACTGGAAAGAAAGAAAATGTGCTATTGCATACTAGCTGTCATGTAGACTGTCTTGAATACTGTAATCAGTGTGTACTAGAAATCCACACTGAAACAGTGTTTGATTTGTCCAGAAATTTCTGGCACACAAATACAAAGCATTTAATAATATATTCTGGTTTGTGCAATGAAAGAGCATTGAGTTTGTGCTCTGTGATTTGGAATCTCTATGAACTTAGCTCAAAATCATGGATAAAACTGAATGGGGACCTTTAGAATTGATTAACATGTGCAAATCATATTTCTAAGTAATCCTGCTGATTTAACAATTTTAGTTTTTGAGTTGTAGTGTTTTTATTCCTTTAATTTTATTGAAAAGTCTTCTTTTGCAAATAAATCCCCTGTAGCCAGTGGGTCTTCTTGCTAAGAGAGAGTCCCATGTAGCACAGGTTAATAACGCATCAATAACTTATACTGATTAATTCAACTTTATGTAAATCACAATGAAAACTTTCTGCTGCAGCTCAGAGGTGATCAACAAGATACTACAGCTAAAAATACTTCTTGAGTTTTTTCTGAATATTTTTTTTCTTACTGTTTCAAATTTTGATTGTTGTTGCATACTTCTGGAAGATCCTTGTGGAAAAGGTTTGTTCTCTTTGTTCTCTGTCACTTCTGAAATATAACTTGTTTCACATGTGAGTTCATATATGACAATATTGAAAGTATTAATTAATTTTTGCCGCTCAGCCTTAGACTGAAACTTAAGAACGTGTATGATTTGGTTTTCCCAGCTTATACAAGCCTTTGTCTGAAGGAATGAGTTTGAAGAACCAGCCTAACTGTGGTTTCAGTACTTCTGAAGGTGGACTGCAAGGAAGGGAGGATGTTGTGACCCTAACCTATGGCCAGGTTGAAGAGCTGGCAGCTCAGCTGCAGCAAACTCGATCAGAGCAAAAGGACACCGAGCTGAAGCTCCAGAAAGCCCTGGAAGCTTCACAGGAGGCCAATGAAAAAGTTCAAAAGTAAGTCACTTGCCTTCCAACAAAAGTTGCAGTTGTAATCCACATGAAGCATTTTTTTCTGGTATTTTGTCTATAGCTGAAGGTGTGGCAGTACTCAGAAAAGGTCCTTTAAAATGATTCCTTCTTTGGCAGCTCGTTTCCTACTCAGTGTGAAGCTGATCATTTTAACAGTTTTGTGCTACTAGGCAAGTAAGGGTGCCTCTCATTACTGTTATGGAACTTGCTTCCTACATGTGCAAGGCACAGAAAAAGTCTTTCCATCTCCTATGAATGGTTTTCACTGTATTTTTACCCTGTCAATCCTATGGCAACAGAGTATTTGCCTTTATAATTGCAGATGGTAGAATATTACGGTTTTTCATTTTTGGTCTGTTACACATCTGGTAGGTTTCATGCCACGGTAAATGCTTATAGGGTTGCTTAGGGGTGGCTTCAAAATCTCACTGAGAGCCACGGGAAGTCTCTGAGTCAGTGAACAGAGATGGTATTATCTTTCCCATCATGAGTTTCCCTGTTAAAAGGTTACTGAACTCCAAAACCTGAAGTTCATCTCTAGTGAAGTACGTATTGTCATGTTTGTTATTAGTGGTGCCTCTTGACAGTCTGACATTTCTCATCTCTGCCTTACATTCATCAACTGCAAAATTCTCCTCTCTCACCCTTCCAGGGTGGTCGATACTGAACTGATGCAAATTGTCCTGTCTGTCCTTATATGTCTTCAGCCTTAATGTCTACAGCATATTTACAGAGTAACCAGAAATTGGCTTATAGTATATTGCAAGGACCTAACAAAAGCTTTTCTTGTTTAAAAAAATACATTCTGAGTTCTTCTGTTTAAAAATAGTTATATTCCTGCATTTTTAATTTATTTGTAAGTGCATAAAATATAATTAAGGTATCTATATATGAAAATGCGTATTTTTAATCATCACTTTAAAGCCTCCAGTGGTTGTGTGATAATCACTCAAGTCTTTATTCTGAGTGCTTAGATAAATATATTTGAAACTTCAGGAGGTGTATGCTTGATAAAAATAAACCTATGAAAAAAATGAAAGTCTGGTAAAGAAAATAATGATTGAACCTTTCTGTAGACTGTTTTAGGTTGTTACATCTAGTTTTATTTATAAATGTTTAATAATATAGCTATTTAAGCAGAGGTTGTGTTTTTGCTGTGGGTGTTTTTTTTTTCTCCCAAAGTGAAACAATCTTGTTTAATCCCATGTACCCAGGGTGGCTAAAGTAGATGTGCAGCCACAAACAGAATTAAAGTAGTGGTGATGCCCTGCTATAGTGAAAAGAATTTATGGAATTTAACATGCTCAACTACTTGGGAAAATTTTGGTCAGGTTAGTTTTCATTATTGTTAAGATCAGACGACTGAGCCTATAGCAAAATTAAACAATTGGTTGAAGTCTTCTGATGACAATAGCATGCCCTTTTTACCACGAAACTGTGGAAATGCTCTGTGCGTCTTCCCAGCACCCAGAGTCATCCACCCCCATCTTATAATTCAACCTGCAAACAGATTAAGCAGCTGAGTTTGTGGAAAGTGTGTTTACTTTGAGCTAAGAACCCTTGTGTGACACTATAGAGATTCCTCTGACACCTCTGGGAGAGCTACACAGACAGTTCGTACTCATCAGCAGGGAAACCGAGCTGAGAATTCCCAATTTCTTTGTAACCTCAACTGCTTCATACAAATCAGTGTTTGGCAATTAGGCAGGAACTCATTTGTTAGCTTAGCATTTTATTTAGAAGATGTAGGATGTTCTGCATTTCAAAAAAGAACTGACAATTTATAAACCTGTCAACAGAAAGGCTTTTTGGTATTAATTACAGTAGTATTAATTATTAGCATTGCCTTAAGAGGATACTTAATGTAGTTTAAAATGTGGCACTAAAATTCATAAAGACTGTTCTAAAATACCTGTTTTCTTGACTTTTTTAAATGCTCAACTAGAATTGAATTCTGACATATGAAGGAAGTAGTTTTGTCAGTTGTATAAAGTAGTTTCTCAATATTACTCAGTAAAATAGCAACATTTAAAAATCAGAAGAGTGAAATAATTATGACCATTAAGAAAGATCATCATTGTAATTAATAAAATAATGTTGAGAAAGGATGTACTTTGAATCTTCATGCAATGTAGTTTACTGGTTTTACACTGCCTTTGCTGATCTGTTCTCTGGCAACAGTAAAGAATTTTTTAATATTCTTAAAAACTTCAGTGTTTGCATTCAGCATGATATGCACAGCTTAAAAGAGAGTTGTAATTCTCCACAGCATTTCCATCATGTCAGTCATTTGTGCACCCACCAATAGTTGTTGCTTTCTAAACGTGAGACCCAAGTCAGAATAGTGGTCCTGTGCTTTCCATCAGGGCAAAAAGCATCTAAAAACTTCTGGATCCTATCCCATACAAAACAGCAGCTGTGAACCAGAAGGGGGATGTTTTGGTATCTACTTATAGTGAACTTGGATGTAGTAAACATCTGTTTATACTGAAGTAGGGTGAGCATCTCACATTGGCTCACCGCACTGTGAGTTATAAATTGAGACTGTGCTCTTGCCTGTGAAAATGATACACCATCCTAACAGGGATGCTGATGTAAAACAAGAAGCATTGATGCACAGAGAGTGACCACACAGGTTTAGCTGCATTTGCTTGAATCTGTTTTGATTTTGAGGCGCTGTCAGCATACACTTAGACTTTTAAGAGAGTGCTATTCTTTATAAAGCAAGTACACATTTTAACTGTGGTCAGTGGATATAAATACGTGTATGTGCACACATAACAATACATATTTATTCAATACACTATTATCATCTGCATAATAATATTTTAAATCAATAATCTGGAATAGCTATGACTATAATTTTCTAGATTTAATTATTGTTTCTATTTCATGGTTACAAAGAATTAGGACAGGAGTACAGAATTCACCAGGAGTGTTGGTATAGTACCACAGGCCCCCTGCAAGTTTGTCCTGCCTGAGAAGCCAGGAGCCAGCTGGTGCAGTCCCAGCAGGGAAACAGGGCTGAGCTGGAGAAGGTGGCTGGGAGAGCCTGTGAATTAATTAATACCTCTGCCAACAGAGGAAGCAAGGCATTTTAAAAATGTCCTTCCGGCTTGAACCTCTGGGGTTGTGGAGTGGTTGCTGATGTCAGTGAGATCAGAGGAGGTTATAATGTAATACCAAATCAATATTAGCCAATTATCAGTAAAGGTTGAGGCCACTCTTGATGTGGTTTTTCCAGGAAATATTCTATTTTTCTGCAACAGCTTTGCAGCTCGAGTGAATTTTAATGAAATTTGTCTGTTGGGGGCTTCTATTTTTTTCTCATAATTTAATGAATCTATCTCAGTAACACGCAGCTCTGCATGTGAGCACAGCTACTCTTGCATAGTCATGTAGCTGTGTAAAGTGGCAGAGGAGGGTGAGTGGGTAGAATTTCTATGTAATCCTCTAAAAATAAACACAAATCCAGAAAGCAACACTGCAATGCTAAAATATACAGGTATGAAAATAAGTGGTGAGAAGAACCCTGCTTGTGTACTTTTTTGAGGTAGTTCTGACTGTGAATAAAGCTAATATAAAAGTGATGCAAACCAGAAGTCATTGCTTCATTTGTCCTCAAGTGTTTATTAGAGATCTTCTCTTTTGATTTTCTTTTTCTTTCTTTTAAGGAGGAAGTCAGGAATGTTACAGCTTTGGATAAAATATTTCAGTTGATTGAATACATAAGAAAACTAAGTGGTCTTCTGAATTAATTTCTATTCTTAATAACGTTTGCTTTACCCCTTAAGGTCTGGGGTTTTTTTGACTACCTAAATTTCATTGTGACTGGAACACACCCTTTATTTGTTTAGTCCTGAATTTCCCTCCAGCCTTTTTGAAAATGCTTTCTCTGCTTTTGTATTTGTTCATTTATTTTCTTAGCTGATGTTGATATACAAGTTGAACTATGAAACAACAAAACCAGTTATTATCAACAGATGACACAGATGAAAAGAACACAAAAATGTAAAGGAATAAGAAGCAAGCATTTGTTAAGTAGTTAGTGTCCCCCTCTTCTGCAAGTAAAACTAATCTGCCTTCTGAGTGCAGGAGCTGTGTGCGTTTCACATCAATGTCCAACATGTTCTTCAGTGCTGGCTGGAGGGTCTAATCTTTCCCAGAATGATCAGAGCAGTGCAGTTCAAGAACAAGGATGAATATTTGAATAATCACACCACAATGTGAGGTGACCCTCCGACAGGGGACTGACCAGATACACATATGGATTTTGGGAAGAAGCTCTGATGCTCTTTTTTAACACAGCTGTGAGAAGAATGTGGCTAAGACCCAGTAGTCTTTCTGGAGTATAGCTGGCAAAGGAAACCATGAGGAGAAGAGAATTTAACACATGGGTGTAAGGGAGTTTGCTTCATTGATGTGATCTGAGGGGAATGTCTAATGACTGGAAGAATCAAACTTGGCAATGAAAACACAAAGCTCTTTTCATCAATTCAAACGCTGACTCTAAAGCTGCAGATGGTTACCTCCAGCCTTGCCTATTCAGTGTGGGGTTGTATAAAATGGCACTTTGGTGAATACTAATGGATCAAAACAAAGATTTAATAACATAAAGATGTGGTGTTCATTTTTAAATGAGAATACAGGTCAGTGTCTCAGAAAAGAGTGAAGTAAGTATCTTTATGTATGGGTCTAAAGTCTCTGGAGATTTTTAACTGCAAACATATCTTTAGTGTGCAGATTGTATTCAGTACAAGACAGCTATGCAGGGAACAGGCCAAAAGCAAGATTTCTGAATTTTTATACTAATTGAGCCTCTTTGCAACATGCAAATGTTGTTAACTAGTTATCTCCCTTTTAAAATCATACTTACATATATTTAGCTGAAGTATACATTGTAGCTTGTGTGCGTTGAGCTACTTGTTGTAGAAAAGAATGGAGCTAGTTAATTAGAAATTGCAGGCAGAAGCACTTCACAAAAGAAACAAGTTGTACATTCACTGGGACTTAAAGCTGTTTGTTTTGGAGGAACCACCAAGTCTTAGAGAACTCAGTTGGCTTTATTTTAAATTTGAGAGAGATAATTCTTTTGTTTTCTTCTTTCAAAACAATAAATATGATTTGATTTCTTACTTTATTAAGATGTTATATTTAGATGTTGAGACTTTTCTATTAAAACTATATTGCACTTTTTTTTCTTTTTTTTTTTTTTTTACTTACAAAATTGTACTCTGGTGCATGTCAGATCAAAACATTAAATACTGGAGGCTAGGAGTACAATTTCATAGATATTAATAGTTTCACTGATTTGTATCAGTAAATAACTTAGCACATGTCAAAAGTGATTTTCCTTTTAATGATAACTACTGAGCTGCCCGCTGCTGTGAACTTCTGCTGAGTTTGAATAGTAGTTGATAATCTTTTAATATCATATGGGGAATAATTTAACTGGCACTGGCGTTTTGAAATGTAAAGTAAGTCCTGGTGTCTTGTTGAAGAATGTAGATACAGAGCTAGTTTCTTAGTTACAGCAAATTGACTTTGCTCTGTCACACTAAGTTGCATTCATTTGTCCCGGTTAAGGGTATGACCTGTAGTTTACTGAGAAACAGATGCTGGTGGGTACATTCAAAAGACAAGTGAGTGAGGGCAAGGTGCTAAGAATCTTATACTTGCTATAGCAATCCACAGAAGTCAATGGACATCAGAGTTTGTGTGGAAGGAAATGGAAAGCAAAGGAAGACAACTTAGCAGTCTAAGATACCAATGCAAATTAGCAAAGGTTCTGGATTTTCAGAATTGGATCAAATCTTATTAAAGGGGATTCAAAATGGAAAAAACTCCTTAATGAGGACCGATGTGTTGGCTGCCTCATACAATGATTAAAAGCAGATTATAAGCTCCATGGGGCCCAGAAGAGATACGCAATCTCCACAGGCAGGGTTTTATGGTGTTTAGGAAACCCACAGTAGCCAGATGGAAGATTCCCAGACACACAACACTACCACATACTCCGAAGAATTCTGCAGAGCTGATGCAAATTTTTTTGGCATAATAGGAACATGAGAAAGTCCAAAACAAAAACTAGTAACAATCACTCATAACACATATGAAATTATTACCACAGAGTAGCAATTAGAGGCAGTGTGAATGTACTGGATTTAGGGGCAATAGGCTGGAGTATTCTGGTTTGGTCAGTGAGGAAATAAGACTAATTGAAATGTGTGAAGAAAGTCGTGTTTGATCTAACTGAAAGCAGTACATAGCAGGGTCAGAATTTTTTTAAATACTTGGAATTCTGCACTAACACCAGTGATTCCTCTCAGAAAAATTCTCCTCAGACTGCACTAATATGCATGGTGAAATGATGAATTAAACAGTCTTGTAGAGATACCTGTTTGTTGTAATAAAAAAAGAATTGAGTCAACCTATGAAGTTATGTGCAGCATTAGAGAAATAGAACATAGACACAGAAATCAATTTTCTGGGTCTGAAGGAAATAGAATATTGAACTAATATTCAAATCTAAGGTGAGCTGCATAAATTCAGTCATTGATGGCTTATTCTCTGGACTGCTGTTGTTACACATTTCTGTATCACTAGGCAGATCTTTTTTCCCTTGGTAAGGCTAATGTATTATTCATTCTGTACAAAAGGAAATTTATAACTTTTGGAAAGCTGGAATGAAATGTATTTTCCTTATTGGATTATATTATATTTATTGAAATCACCGTTTTTTTAATTGGGCACTTCATGTTGCAGTCCATCTAAAAATTTGCAGGATGTGATGGAGGGAGTGCCTAATAACTCAGTACCACTAATACTGGTAACTTCTCAGCCCAAAGAAGCACTTTGGATAGCACTTGGGATAGAAGGACCTCGATAGGCATAAGCAGAAAACTTCTAACTGAAAAAATTATAAAACAATCTACTTTTCTGTCTTTTCTGCCTGGATTCCCTGGAGACTCAAATGGAGGAGCACATGCTGAGACAGAGTGAGGCACGCTGGTTTGAGAGATCCATGCAGAGCAATGTGACCTCAGACATTTCTTTCAAAAGTGTCCTTGGCATCTCCCCCATCCCACCCTTAGTTTTCTAAGCAGCTGTTTGGGAGCAGGGATTCTCCTCCAGAGTGTGACAGAATGGATTTGAGTTTCCTCCTCCATCTGTGGAGATCCTGATTCAGATCTCCTGTACCTCAGAGGGACATTTTTGCCACACAGGTCTGGTCTGGATGCTCCCTGTTTCTTGCTTTGAAGCAGTGCTGTGTAGCAGAAAATAATGCAGGCTGCTTGGATCAGAGAGGAGCAAATAGTCTACTCACTTCTGAGAAACAAGACCTGTTTCTGACACCTTTAGGTCTTTTTCTCAGTTTTATCCAATGCCTCTTGAACATAAATACAAAACCAGTATCAGAACTTCCATCTCCTGTTTTCCCAGTCGGCACCCTGGATTGCCACCCACAGAATCACACCTTCAGGTCTAATAGGATTTTGTATGTTTCTTCTGTAGAAATGCACAGCTTCAGAAAGAAAAGTGCGAAGTGTCTTCAACCCTGTTGTGTACTGCTCCCCTGAGAAGTGGCAGATGTGGGTCAAAACCAGGTTTTCCATAGCTTAGCTGAATGCTCTAGCTTAAATATTATTTCTTATGCTTGTCTTGAAAAGGAGAACTGGTAGCACTGCTGTTACCTTTATCACCTTGGAAGAAACTTGTGGCCTTAGTTTTAGAGAAGATAGCTTGAGGACTTCTGGACAGCCTGGAGCAAGACACTAAAAGACACTAAGGGACTGCCCTTAGCAGAGCAGGTTATAATATCACTACTGAAAGTCTCATACAGTTATAATGTGTGATATTGCCAGAGCAGATTCTGGGATATCCTTCTCCTGGATATTTTGGGTGTCATAAATGGTAATGAGGCCTGTAGCATGGGACAGTTTATGATCAGTGCCAGTATTATACTCAGTGGTGCACTTAACAGAATGAAAACCAAAAAAAAATCCCAATCAAAGGGAATGACAGGTATTCCTTTTGTGCATTCCTTGCACAGCCAAGATATCCATTGGCTGCAGGGAGTTTCACATGGATGAAGAATGCAAAACTGCACATACAGTCAAGTATTTATTTTCTTTTTGTAGCTGTGGTTTACTTTTACTTAACCTCTGTACATTGTGGATTGCAGTGCAGATATTGTTTTGTTAAAGTATGGGTAGTTACAATATAAACACAAATATTTATTGTCATTTGAATATTTATCATCTCAGCCTTTCACAAAAAAAAAGCAGTGCTGAAACTTCATTCTCTCAAACACTGAAATGTATTCTATGAAAGTCAAATGTTTTCAGAGTCAACATAATCACAGCATCCCAGTTTTTGACCTGTGTGTTCATTTACAGTTTACTTATAGCTGCTTCAGAGAGATGGAAGTTTGTAGATTACAACGTGCTTTATTGATTTATCAGTAGCAAAATACACTAAGTATACACTCAGTAAACTGGATCGGCTAGCTCTTGGGCTTGTATTGTATAATATCAGCTTGTTGTGGAATACTTCAGAACAGAATCAGAATGTTGGCATAGTTAACTTCAGTGGTGTAAACCAGACTTGCAAAGACTAATATTTAGTAAGACCAATAACACAAACAAATTAGATTTTGAAGTTGTTTGCCCAATAGGAAGAAGCATGCTGACACAGTATTTGTAAGCTTATAGTTAACTATTCTACGACAAATTATTAAATAACTTTGAACAACAGATTGAGTGCTCCTTGAAAAATAGGAAGAAAACTTTTTCTCAAACTTGATTTTTTTTTCCAAGATGATAAAAAGAGTGTCACAGCAAATACTCATTTACTTTAATATTTTATATCCAAATAAAATAAGTCCATGGCATTTACATTGCCGTTACTAAATAGTATTTGGTTTGTTTGCAAGAGTCATTTATTTGTGGCTTGGCTGAAGGAATAAAAATAAATTTGCGGTTCTTTCTGTTAATACTCATACTGTTTCTTAACATATGCAAAAGATTGAATACTGTAAATGTATATGCAGAAGCTCAAAAAGAAAACCCAGATTTTCTGAAGCTTCTGAATTACGTATAACCTTTTAGAGAATTGCTGGGACAGTTCCTTACAGCAACAAAAAGAAATAACTGACTATGCCAACAAAGTATTTAATTTTAAACAAATTTGAAATAATTTAAATTTTTCCACTGCTTAAAATTAAGTATATCTGTACTAAACCAGGGGTTAATTATCTGAGAAAAAAATTACAGTTTGTGTTTCTGAACTACTATTGAGCCATTAATTAATAGTCAAATTTTTCCATAAGGCTTTTTTTTTTAACAAGATTTGGTAGAAGGGCAGCATCAACTGTATTTGTGAGAGCTAACAGCTTTAACCCCATAATCACCACTGTTGTTTTATTGGCAAGTTGCTCAACTTTCCTGTTCTACATTTATGCTCTGATGTGGGTATAAAGATATAGATCCAAACACTGAACTGTTGGAAGGCATAAATTTTTAGGACCAAATTTTATAATTTTAGCTTCATATCATGGAATTCTTGTCCATAGGAAGTATCAGAATGCAACTGAATGAGAGACACTGCAGGTATTGTGTATTGTGCAGGTATTGAAATCTGTACAATAAAATTATTTTATTTAGCAATTTATTTTGTGCTTCATAATATATGCATTTCTGTCATTTCTATTTCAATCTTTGATAAAATAATCATAAATTATTTAAAGGATGTAACATATGCACATCAGATAAAAGGGATATCTAAGTGGTGCACTCAACACAAAAGACATTTTACAGATTTTACTCTACACTTTTGAAGAATTTTGTGACTCTTTATGTAAAGCCAAATTTTTGTGTTTTCATGAACAGAAATTAGAAGGTTTTTCTCCTACAATCAGTCCCACTCATGTCATCACTAGGCAGAATTGCCACCAGGAGAAACATTAGGAGGAAGAGAGGATGTTTCTTCCATGGTTTGTTTGTTGTTTTTGAGGAAAGACTGCCCTTTTTTTCTAGAAATATTTTTCAGAAGTATGACAAGGTGTGAGTGGTCCTGAAACCACCAGAGGGGTAGAGAGTTCACCTACCAGTCTAAGCCCGTTATGAAGGACTTATCACTAGTAAGAGCATAGTAAAATGCTTTTCTTTTACATCTATACATGTTTCCATTGCTACTTGATCTCTTAGTGATGTGGACATCATTCCACCTTAGGCACTATCAGATTGATGATAAAATACAACAAACCTATGTAAAACCTATTTTTAATGTGGAGGGATCTGATGATGATGATGATAGGAAAGAATTTTCTCTCTGTGAGCTCCAGATTAATTTTGGTCAAGGGGTGGAATCACCTCAGGATGGTGGAACAGGACTGAGAGCTGCTTAGAGCCATCATGTCTGCATTGGATTTTTTAAAATACTTGTAAAATCAAGAAAAAAGTTCACGTTGTCTTTCTTGTTAATGTCTTGAAGAGCAGTTTGCCAGAGCTGTGTTTTGATGGGATGTACTTGGGAAACAGCCTGAGTAGTTGTCATGGTTTAACCCCAGCCAGCAGCCGAGCCCCACACTGCTGCTCACTCACTCCCTCACCAGTGGGATTGGGAGGATAAAAACTCTGGAAAACTCATGGGTTGAGATAAAGACAGGTTTGTAGGAAAAGCAAAAGCTGCACATGCAAGCAAAACAAAACAAGGAATTAATTCACTGCTTCCCATGGCAGGTGTTCAGCCATCTCCAGGAGAGCAGGCCCCATTACACAGAACAGCTACTTGGGAAGACAAACTCCATCAATCTGAATATCCCCTCTTTCGGCTCCTTCCTACTCCATTTTATACTGAGCACAATGTCATGTGGTCTGGAGTGTCCCTTTGGTCAGTTTGGATCACCTGTCCCAGCTGTGTCTCCTCCCAACCTTCCATGTACCTCAAGCCTCTGCCAGCGTGGCAGTACACAAAGCAGAAAAGGCCTTGGCTCTGCTCACCAGTAACAAAACCATCTCTCTGTTATCAACCTGTGTTCAGCACAAATCCAGAACACAGCCCCATACCAGCCAGAAGAAAATTATCTCTACCCCAGCCAATACTGATGCCATAGCGATGCACCATATTGCATCAGTATTTGCAATTGTACAAACTCATTGTAAACAGGACTTGACAAGAACATGTCTGAAGGAGTGAGACTTGCTTGGAATAGGCAGATGAGAGGTTCAGACTTGACTTTACAAGTCTAACATGCAGAAAGGTGTAGTGTGGTGATTTCAGAGTGATACTTTCAACTTTTAGAGTCTCTTAATAACCTCATTCTCTGCAGATCTGTAAATAAATCCTAACTGTTCATTTTGAGCAAATTTGAAACTGTTTGTTTTAGATAATAATTTTTCACATTGCTTTTAAATTTTCCTGAAGATGGATTTAGGACAAACCAAAATCCTCTGTAAAGGAGATCCTTTTTTCATCTCCTGAAATACATTTCTGTTGAATATAGTATAAGAAAACTGGCAAGCTGTTGCCAGACAGGGTTCAGAGCCCAAACTGAGAAGCTGAGAGAAAAAGGCTCTCTATTCAGCAATTTTAGGCCCTAATTCAGCAGGATACTTCTTTATTATTATGTTTGTGCACATGAGGAACCCAGATCTGAGACTGTATTGCTCTCAAGAATGTGAGGAACAGTTCAGAGACACAATAAGATTATCTGTGATTCATGGCACTCTAATGATACCAAACATCATTACTAAGGGGCAGGAGTAGTGTTCATCAGGAGTTTTCAGGAATTAATATTTTTCCCTCTTCAAATGAATAAATATAAATAAATGTAAATGTAAAATGGCAGGATGCTTTCTGTGGGGAAGACACATTAGCCTAAGGTAAAACTACTAGTTTTCCATAAGCAGGAAACACAGACTGCCAGGAAATATTTCACAAGAAAATCCAGGAGACTCTTACCTGTTCATATCAGCACAAACTTCATGGAAATATAAGGAGTACACTGTAAGGAGTAGGTTCCCATGTCAAGATTTCTCCTAAGAAAAGAGAGCAGCTGTGACACCAAATGCGTGGAAATAGTACTTGTCAGTGCTACAAGTAATTCAAGCTTATGGAAGAAGGTATAAAAAAGTTTTTTCTGGCACAAATGTAAGTAGTAAATTTTGCATGAAATTTCCATATGAACTGTTGGATTCAAGCTGGAGTAATAAGGGAAATTTGGAGATTTGATTAAATAATCTGATGTGTATCATTTGACTTTAAATATGCCAATATATCCTCTATTTCAGCTATTGTTAATTTTTTATCTCTAATATCAGCCACATGCTCAGATGTGAATGGTCCATCCAATAGTAAGAGCCTGGTCTTTATGATATGTTGTAGATTTCCATGTACTGAAATAAAATGTAATTGTTTCAGGGTTTGTTTTTCTTTCTCAGGAGCTCATTTATTTTTGGCAATTAGTGTATACTGTCCTGAGCAAGCATTTGAAAGTAAAGGAGTGATGCCTTTCACAAGGTGGCATTAAATCCAGCATAGAAGCCAAGTCCTGATTTTGTATTATCCTGTAATGTGTAACAATCTACATCAATGCAAACCAGGGTGAAATGCTGTCAAAATAGACCAACTGTGTTTACTGCTCACTTTTCCTGCTGCTAGTGATGGCACAAGGTGAATAGTAATGGTGAGCTAGCTCTAATCTTCCAAACAGAAGGTAGAGGGCAAACAGTTTGACAAGATTAGTTATTGTGGACCACAGATAAAGGCTTAATATTTTAGCCAAGGCCTGTGTAAGCCAGGTTTATTTTGAAATATGTCTACTGTCAAGAGCCCAACTGGCTGTATTTGCTTCTAAGTTTAATCATATACAGAATTACTCTTTTGGGTTGGGAAGATCCTGAAAGGGATTTAACAGGAATGCCTGTTTGGTGGCAGTGCTTTTCAGAGGCAGAATGGTTTGCCCTGCCAAATTTAAGGCCTGTACATTTAATGGCACATACTTTTTGGAGTGACATTACAAACAGTGTTGGGCAGGCAGGAGGAATTGGCGGCAGTGCCTGTAGTGATTAGATTCAGCCCTGTGGTCTACCATGGTTTAGAGCTCACTGATGCTGCTCAATCAGTCTCTAAGTCATATGTTTTAAGACCAGAAAGGACCATTAATACCAGTCAGTCCAGCCACCTGTCTGACAGAGCGTGCTGAATTAAACTCGGCATCAGGTTCATTCATCAAACCATGGCTGAACTCCAGTGTGCCATTTAGAAAGACACCCTGACTCTCATCCAAAAAATGCAGAGGGAACTTTGTTAAGAAGAGAGAGGCAGCCTGTCCATTGGAACCACATGTGGTCTTTATCACTATGATGGTTTATGAAGGAATTGTTACAGACCATTGAATTCAATGGGCAGTGATTTTTACTGAGATGATAAAAAAACTATTGTTAAAATGGGAGGCTTTTGAGGTGGCAAAATAATACCTGAATTGAGGAATAAGGATAATTAAAAATTCACTGAATCAGCCGGGAGCAAGAGGGTGATGGCTGTGTACATAGTAGATAGGTCATGCACTGCAAGGCATATCCTTGACACCAGGCTTCAAACCAGTGAATATTTAAGCATTTTATTCAATCAAAGAAGCCTCAAATTTTGAAACTGAGAACAAGCCACCCCAACACCCAGTGTTAACACAGTGATATTCCCTTGAGAGGGAAGCAGCTGGGGTCCAGTTCCCTCCTGCAGATAATAGAGCTGAACCAGTTTGCTCCAGCCTCCTGAGTAGATTATCCTAGCCAAGTGACTGGTTTCTGGGCAAGACCGGTATCACAGCACCCTCTCTTCTCTATGTCATTTGTTTCCTTGAATTGACAGAAAATGCCTGAAAACAAACACACCATTTAGAATTTTATTAAGTTTATCTGAGAGGAAAACTGAAGGAAAGGAGAGGGAAAGGAAGGGAGTTAATTTATTCTAAATGAAATTAAGTGAATTTATTTGTATGACCACTCACCAAACAATGCTTCACTGACTCTGCTACTACTGCAGCACTGCTTGCAGTGCTTTCATCCAATGCATTTTATTTATCTAGTATATTTTCAAAAGCTTGGGTTCTAAAGGGAATTAGTGTCAGCAAAACACATTCCACAAGAGGCCAGAAATCATGCAAGTAAGGCCACCTTCATAGCCTAAGCCTAATCTTATCTACTAGAAAGATAACCAAGGGTTACAGCTTAGGTTTATAAGCCTTTATATAGCATTTCAAAATCTAGGATGATTTTGTTTTTATCACTTAACTCCCCCATTTGCAGGTAGAAACCATTGTTTTTGGCTAGTCTATATATTGCTTTGCAGATTAGGACATGGGCTACTTGAAGGGTGCCCTTTTCTGTCAGATGGGTGTCCATTTTGTCTATTTCTGGGCCATGATTCCTGGCAGGGTCACTCCATGATTGTACAACTGTCATATTCAGAACTTGGGAGTAATGGCCACTGCTGTCTTTGGGTGAGTTCCTTTGACCAGAGATGAAAAAGTGTGGAAGTTATGCAGTTGCAGAGCTTTTACTGATCCCAAACTACAGGTTAGAGCTAGGCTTCTTCAGCAGAATATGTGAAATAGGGAAGCAAGCCAAAAATGTGCATAAGAGTAAGGAGCAGAGAATAGTAGGTAACATATTTGCAACCGATCTGTTCAGCTTCCAGGCTCCCAGAGCAAACTTCTGTCAGTTAGGATTTTAAGTCTGCTTCTATAGATACTAAGTCTAAAATCAAAATTGTTTTTACTCACAGGAGTAAACCTTTGCTAGAAGTCAGAGCAGATTGTCAAGCAATTCAAGATCTGTGTGAGAACACTCCATATAACAACATACTCTCCATCCAGGCATTGATAACCGTGTGCATAGGTGACAAGGGAACACAGTTTGAAGTAACTGGAAGAGAAGTTGAGAATGGTTGAGAATTTGTCTTGGGGAAGACTCACCTAGAAATGATCCTGTTCAGGTAGCTTTCCTCTAAAGGTCTTAAAGCTTAGCAACAAGTTTAAAAGGACATAATGGAACCTGCAGCAAGCCCCTTATGGAAATCTTTTTATTTCTGTATAGAACACAGATTCAACTGCTTAATTCCAAATTTGTATGGAGGAAGCATTAAGCCTCTGCAATTCAAGACTATTACTAGTGTGTATTTTGCTAACTTAAGGATAATGATGAACCGGGTGTCCCTTTCCTAAATTGCATGTTTTATTTAATTTTTGCATTTCGTGGGAGCATTACAGAAGTATGTAGTGTAGATAAAGAATATTTTTAGCCATCATCTTTGTGTTTTTCATCAATGCAAATTCCATCTATCATGAAAAGCACTGGACATTTTTACTTTTTGCTTCTGGATATATGTAAATCAGTAGAAATAAAACCAAAGTTGTACCTATCCATCTGAAGCCATAGTTTTTTCCTTTATTTTACATGCCATTTTGTACTCACTTTGCATGCATGCATACAGTAATTGTATAAAGAGTGCTGATGTGGCATTTGTTGAGTGAATTTGTTTGTTAAGGGACAGATTTTCTAGAAGTATTTGAAGAACCAAGGAATAATGAAGGTCATCTACTGCAGTTTTCAAAAATTTCTAAGGAAGAAATTGAAATCTGCGAGAATGGGGAGTGCCCCTTAGGAGGCTTTGTAAAGCATTCCAAAAGGTGAGTGTCTGTCCTTGCACATTTGGACCCTCAACACAACAACAGAATGGTCCACCCACCATATCATTCTTCTGTCTGATCTAAAATGTGAACTCAAATACTTTCTTCTTAAGTGACTTACTCAGTTGCTTCATGGGAATTGTCTTAGAATACAATCAAATGTAGTCAGTGTTGCTTTCAGTTGAGTAAAATTTGGTGAAATTACACGAAGTAACAGAAGTTGCTTTCTTCATGTCTTCCATGTTTTGCATAAAACTCTGCAAACATTGAGACTAGTTCCCAGCACCTTCCATTCTTCTGTTTAAGTTACCTTTGATCTTGAGGTATAAAGCTATTACTGCAGTTTTCCACATTAAAATGCTCACTCTCCAGAGGGAGCTGCGTGCAGTGTCCCACTGGGCTGGGCACAAAGCCTTCTCAGCAAGGGCTGGCTCTGCCAGCCTCACCCCTCCCAGGTAGCACCTCACTGCCACCAAAGGCCTTTTTAGCTGCCTTTTATTGCTCACAAAGAAAATATTGCTTAGTGTGAGTTGGCATGGCAGAGTTGGGCCCTTGGTGAACAAAGAGTCCAGGATTATCATTCCAAAAAGCCCCCTGAGGCCTGTATCAAGAGTTATTAACCACTGATTCAGCACATAACATTATTTTATAGGCTTAAGTGGGATTTCAGTGGTATATTGGGTCGTGTCTGTGTAGGGGTAAATTTTGCCCTCCCTTATTTTATCTTATAAATAGCTGTTACAATTTCTCTTTTACATTGTTGCTTAAATCACTTTCAAAGGTACAATATCTTAATCCAGTGCTACTTTTTTTTCCTTTTGATAAAGAATAAATAAATTTGAGAATCCACATATGACTGAAACAAAAGGCAAATAAGCTCTTTGTATTTGGTGAGGAATACCTTATTTTGATTATTTCAGTCATCATTCATTTGAAAAGCAGAAACTATGATTGTTAAGCCTCATTATTTTCAATGAAGCCTGACAGTTTCAAGGTTAAACAGAAGACAGCTACTTTCATCCCAGTGGTATTTCTCTTCAAACATGGGCAGCTCTTCACTGACTTGTTGTGCTCTGGTGTGCAGTGCCATTGCTTGGTCACAGAGTGGTGCACATCTAAACTCAGTTGTAGGACAGTATGTAAGCTGTGACATCCAACTTGTGTTTCCCCAAAAGGAGCCTCAATTACTGAAGTCATTCCACCTCCCACCCCCCCATCTTGTATAAGCCACACAATATTTCTTTTAACTGAACAGCAATTTAAATAAGCCATGATCTCAGATTTTACAGGTTTTATGCTGTCTCCCAGAAAAACAATTTTCAGCCCAAACCTTCTGTTTGTCCAAACAGTTTGAAATGTTTCTCCAGTGCTTTAATGTCTCTGAAGTACATTAGAGAGGGTGCTAGTGTGAAAGAGACCTCCAGCAAGAGTTAAAATGGCTGAGAAAGTGGCTGTGCTTCTGAATACACATTAGTCTTCTGAAAGAGGACTAATCTGAAATTGTGCATGGACTGACAACCAATGTAACAGGGAAACTTCCCAATAAAAGAGGCCGACAAAACTGTGACCAATCAGTAACTGAGTTAAAATCCTTAGAACTCAGAAAACATTAACGTATCCATGTGAGAAAACTTCCAGGAGCAAATCACTTGTGAAGTCCCTGACTTTATACTTGCATGGACTGATGGCACTGAGTTATGGCTGTTTGGGTGCTGCCTCCAAAAAGACAAAGTGCAGTAGATGTTATTTTACAAAACTGGGGGAAAATGCACTCGTTGGTTAAGAAGTGAAAATGACTATTGGAGAACTGAAGGGAGAGGAGCAGTTTTTTACCTGGGCATTCATTCCCTCAGAGTCCCTGTGGAACAGCTAGAATGAGCTGAACTTTCCACATACTTTTCCTGGTGTCCAATGATTACATTTGGGTGGTGAATTCTTAATCTCATTTCAGGAATTAAGTCACCTGGTGAGTACAGTGAAAGGTGTAGCTTCATCGTGCTTGGTGGTTCCTGGAAAACAAGAGTGTTTCAATACGTACCAAGCACATTAGTCATGACTTGTGGCAATAAGTCATGTTGACTAGTTTACATGCACTGAAGTTACTAATGCATTCATGAGATAAAATGCATTTTGCAATTTTGATAAAGCTGTGTTATTTTTATTTCCTATCTGCATTTCTCATGTTGTATAATTTTTTTTTTTAATTGTCTTTCAAGATAAGAAAAAAATTGTCAACTTTGTAACAATGAATACAGCTATTTGAACCTGCAGCTCTGTTTATCCATTGTGGAAGCTGCATGTATAATATTCTGGACATGCCTCTGAAAGTGTTCTGCTACACACAGTGTCTGCTTTTGTACAGATAGTTTATTTGTGGGAGAGCTTTCATTGAAGGGTACCATAAAATACAGACAAATTGAAGAAATAGCTTGAATGCGTGATTTCTGCAATGCTGAAGATAAATGTGTGTAGATGCAAAATGATGAACAAATTTAGTCCTTTGCATTTGTCTACATACTTTAACAAAAGAAAGATCAATTTAAGCCAGTGAGATTCTGAACATGTTTATAGTGCCTGTGCCTTAAAACTAAAGATTGGGCAGCTCTCTGTCCTACTTATTTAGACTGTTAATTTTTCTGTAGTTTTATTGACACAAGAATCACCCAGGCCACCTTCAAAATATCATCATCCACATCCTCAGAAACTTGGCTTGTTGAGTATTTTGAAAAGGTTTTTATATAAAATACACTGCCTTTTAGTCATTCATTTATAAACTGGACAGTAAAAGTGTCTGTCGGATAATGGGCAAGATATTTTTTCAGGGGAAACAATAGTTAAGTGCTACATTTAACAAGAGCCATGGACAGCTCATATTTTTCAAAGTCCAAAAATTAATTGTATATATGTACCACAGGATTGCTGCACAGGGATTTGTGTTAATCCCATAACAGGGACCTCAGATACTACATGCACTACAAAGGAAAAGAGAGTTGATATATATCACTGACTGCAGATGGGTTGGGTTGTAGGTTAAAAAGTTTTTCGCAAGTTGTCTGCATTTTCCCTTAATGTCTGTCTTTTACAGTAGTGCTTTGTTTCTGAGCGTGACCACCACCAGGACAGCTTGGTTCAGTGCAAACACTGTCTCTTTCAGCCAGAACATTCCTAACATTAGCTTCCTTTTTTTTTTTTCTCTCCTCTCCCTCTCCCCTGCCCCCTCTCAGGTTGGAAAGGCTGGTGGACGTCCTGAGGAAGAAGGTTGGAGCAGGGACCATTAGGACCGTGATCTGATTGAAAGCTGTAGTCTAAGGAAGCTTTCACATCTGGTGACCAGGCTGCTTCATTCAGCACTGTGTAAACACTGAAGCCTTAACTTAGCAAACAGTTGTTAGAAGTGGGACACTCCAGCGACATTCCAGGCTGAGATAAAATCAAATCATAAATGTTTAACTACTTTGCTGCTGAGTTCTCTGATTTGTTAAAATGTTTCACTGCAAACATGTATTTGTTTTTAACCAAATGCATTGTGTATTGTGAAAAATTATGTAGATGCTTATTTTAGCAGTCTGTCCTCTCGGTGTTAGTAGGCTGTAGTCTGCTGCAAGGCACGGCATGGTCATTCTTTTAAATACTGCAGGCTTCAGGTTCAAAATGCTGCAAAGCAGTTTCAAAATTTAAATCTCTTATTTTATTTGTGAGACTGAAAATAGTGCAGTATTTGTATGTTAAATATATTAATTGATAAAGTACTTTGACATTCAAGAAATATCTCTGGCTGGTATATTGGATATTTTTTCCTCCTTACTCATAGCCCATTGAATTGCAGGTAGTAACTGTGGCTACATCAAAGGTTAAATATCTAGCTTTATACAACAGTTGAATAGCTTCTGCTATTACATGGCATTTTCAGTGTACATTAAAAAGAAATTTGCATTTAGGTTTCACTGGAAGTACAGCTTTAAAAATTGCAACATGAAAACCTTGTGACATAGTACAGTATCTCAGACAGTGGAGAAAGGTTCCTGTACTGTTTTTAGTCACTCCTCTGTCCTTTTATAGGAGGGAAAAGCTCTCAGATTTCAGAAAGCACCTTATAAATTAAAAATCCACCTTTTCAGTGTTTGCCTCTTCTTATCCCTTCCTACAAGACTCTGATTGCTCTGCAGTGCAGGAGTACCATCCAGGTTGGGTTTGAGGCCAAACTGTCAATCCTCAGCTTTTTGTACTCATGAGGTACCCTAGGACTTAAAAGCTGAAGCATAGAATCTTACAGGGAGGGGAGAAACTGAGGGCTGAGGAGGAAAATTTGGGGTACACAGACATTATAGACCTTACAGATACATTTGAGTTGAACTTTAGAGTTATGTTTGTGACCCAACCAACTCCCTGTATGAGCAGTCAGGTCAGTACTCATTTAATCCTGCTCAAGAAAGCAGCTGTAATCTCTGAGCACCCCAAATTCAATAAAGAATCTCAACAGCCAGCTAGTCTTTAGTGTCTTCTCAGGACCAGTCAACTCAGGCAAGGTGGATGTAGCTCCTGAGGCTTCCACTTGTCTGCTTTGCTTTGTGTTTAATGTTATTATATGGTCTTACCTCTTAATGCTTGCTTGTTCAGATGTTATGATAGTGCAGTCTATCTGGAGAAAATGAAATTTCAATTTTAGGTGTAGAGAGAGACATTTTAATGTTTGTTTTTTCTTTCAAACACTTAAATATTAAACCTTCTCCAGCTGCAGACTTAACCCCCTCCTAGTTTCAGTTGACCAAACCTAACCTCTTGCAGGGAGATAAGTAGCATCCCTCCAAGTCACATTTACCTAAGTCACTTCTAGAAACTTCTGAAGTGCTCCTTTTTGACCTTTGGTCAATCCTAAGATAGCCAGTGAGTCTGGAGCCTCTCCCCCACACCTATTCAGTGGGAAGAAATTTTAATGCTTCCAAACCAGAGGATTGCCACCCCCCAGATTCCAGCCCCTCCACCATCTCCTGTGTGCTTCTGTTCAGCCCTTTGGGTGACTCAACAGCTCTTTGTCCTCCTGTTGTCACTGAGCTTTGTGCATGAGGCGGATGACAACATCTCCTGAGCTGTCAGTGCTATTGAACCATTTCTGCTGTAAGGAGGTAGTGAGGAAGGAATAAAGACAAAAATGTAAGGACTACCATGCTCTGCTAGGCCAAAGCCCAAAGACTGTCTTTGGCAATAACAAATAGAAGATGTCTGGGAAAGGGTACAAAGTCAGGCCAGCACTAGCGACCACTCTCCTAACTGGTGTCCCAGCGACTTGTTAGTCAGAGGCTTTCTAAGCCAGAGGTGGTGTCTTTGTATTTAGCAGCATTTTTTCATGACCTGTTTTTTAATCCATTTAAGTTGTTTATATCTACTCATTCCTTTCACAAGGTCTTGTGCAGTTAATGATGCATTGAGTGAGGAAACACTTCCTTTTCTGTTATGAACCAGCTCTGTTCATTTGCTATCACCTAGTTTTTGTATGAGAGAAATGGTGAGGAACCATTCCCTGTTCATATTGTTTCCATGTCCCATGTGATTTTATGTATTTGGCATCATTTCCCCCACTTTTCTTTTCCAGACAAAACTCCTAGTCTCATTTAAAGGAGCTGTCTCATGTTTTTAATTGGTCTTGTCATAGTAATCTTTTTTTTTTTCCAGCTCTGCAGTGTTTTTACTGAGATGCAACCGGATTTGTTCCTAGTGTTCAAAATACAGACAAAATGTGACTTTAATAGTTGTCATAATGATGTTGTCTGTTTTATTCTCTGTGCTATTTGTAACCGTTTTTAGCATTGGACATGCTTTATGACAGATTATTTATTGATATTAATATTTCTGTAGTAAAACAGCAACTCTAGGTCTCCTTCCTCAGTTGTAATGTTCAGCTCAGAGTTCATCGTAGCTTGTATGAAGACAGAACTGTTTTCTGAATACCTTAGCATTTATGGGTGCTGAATGTCATCTGTTGTTTTAGCATTCCCTGGTGACCATGAGCTCTTATTCCATCTCTTCTCACAACTCCTCTTTAATACTCATGGTAGCAAAGTATCATCAGCATCTCCATGCTGAATATGGTGATATGAAATACTGTCATCTCCAAATTAACCCCCTTTTCAACATGATCTTTTAGTTAAGTTAAACATGGCCTCTGGGACAAAGGTCCCTGTCAAGAAGGTAGCTTTTCCTTCGCTGTGAAAATGAAACATTTATTCATATACATTGTTTTAATATAACTTTGAGGTACTTACTTTTCAGTGTAAAATCATTAGTTATTGCTTGGCAGCTTTTATGAGGAAGTTGTTTGCTACTTTGAAAATGCAAGTTTACTAGATCAGGGCTTGTGCTCCATGCATGAATGTGCTGAGTTCCTCCTTCCCCTAGGAGTGTCTAAGAGCTCCTCACTTTTCCCCAAGTATTTCTGCATCCAAGTGAATAATCTTGTGAATGCAGGCTTCTTACAGCCAGTCTCTGATCTCCAGCCTCTTGTGTCCATTGGCTTTGTTTGGAAAAGTAGGATGGGCCATGCAAAAGCCATCTAGCAGGCTTGATGTCAGATACATGTGGTTGCAGGTAATACTTGATTCGGTAAATTTAAGTGATAGTTTTGCTCCATAATTTTCCTTTTGACACGTTATACCTAAGGTGAAAAAACAGTTCCTGACTCTGTCTTTTGTCTTGTACCAAGCAACCTGGAATTCAGTGATAATTTGAGTTAGGGTGTTTTGTCATAAATGACAAGTGTGGATAAATGTATTTGAATCATAATTAAATCAGATGTGTTGATTTTTAAAATTCAACTGGAAATGTTTTTATTTTTTGGAAGGGAAATTGGGGAATGTACAGTGTTGAGAGTAAAAAGACTCAAAAACAGTTGGGTTTGCCCTCTTCCTTGCTATCAACTTGGTGTGTGGTCTTTGGCAAATTCCTTGGTGACTGTCATTAGAGGCATGCGGTCCCTGAAGAAGTTCCTGGGCTCCTCCGGGCAGTTTGCAAAAGTATCTTTGTGGTTAACTTCAAAACACTTTCACTTCTTCACCTGCTGAAGTGAGCAGCGTAAAGCACATAGGTGTGGTAGTGGAGGCCCAGCCTTTAGTGCCCTCAGCAGAACTTCTGGTTCTGTTGAGCCCAGTCTAACTTTAGCCTTTCGGTGTAATGAGGGCAGGAAATCTGCTCTGGTCAGTAGAAATAGGCGATAACAACAACATTAATGGGTAAATGGGCTTATCATATGGTTTATTCATTGAGAACTGATTGATGCCTGTGCAGAGCTCTGAAAGTGAAAAGAAGCCTGCTCCCATAGAGCAGAGAAGTGCAATTGTCACTTCTGTCCTAACACATGTGAGAAAGATGAGATGGCATCCAATTATGTACCAGGAGTAGCAATTCATTTCCCTCCTGATGGAAATACAGTTCATGATGAAAGGTGGCTCACTATAGATGATTCTTATGGTGACAGCTGTAATTACTGGTCAAATTAGGGTCCCTGCTGTCTTGAATAGAACAGAGATACTCAGAAATGTTCTTCCCCTGTGAGATTTTGTGTCTTTCTCTTGATGATCCTGCAGCATGTTATGCATTGGGAGCCATTTCTGATATATGTCATGGTAAAATATGTAAATAGCATCATGTTGGCTCGGGATAAGAGCATTATTAATGCTTTTCAGCACTGTAATTATATTCCTAGTAAGCCTTCCCTAAGCCCTCACTAATTAACAATATTGTGACAAATCAACTTTAACAGAAAAGAACTGTGGACCTTTAGTCTTCTAGTACTATTTTTCATGCAGCCTGCAACTGAAAACTGGTGGCGTGGCTTTCTGTACTAGTGTTGGGAAAACTGCTGATATTTGAAAAGTTCAAAGCTATCTCTGTCTTGTTAGTGGAGTCCTGTAGCTGAAGTCTGTTTGATTACTCTTTAAATATATTCATAGCAAAGTAGGATTCATTGGTTAATCATTAATGTTAAGGAATATTAAAACTGTTTTTATAAATATCATATTGAAAAGGTTTAGTGAGGTCAGTATGTTGTGACATGCAGATTTATTTGTTTGTTTATTCCGAATCAGGAACATTTTACAAGATTGACTTTATATAAATTCATACCAGGTGATCAAGAGTTGTAACATCTTTATTCCATGTACACAAATGAATTTACTATCTAAATGTCAGGATTTCTCTGTGCCTTTATTTCCTTCAGTTAGAATAAGGCTGTTGGTTTTGTTGGATTTTCTTCTTAATTTACACTCCTGAAGCTTTTCCTCCCATGCAAGAACCAGCTGTGAGGCACATGAAATCACTGACGGGCAGTTTCTCTTGCTGCGATCGTGGCATTACATGGGCTGACTCTTATCACTGTAACATTTCACATCAGGTCTGCAGAACTGGACTTTCTCTGTTTGTTCTTCTCATACATTGGTAAATAAAATGTATTCACAAGTTCAAAAAGACAAAGTAGTGTTCTCATATTAGGTCGATTGTAAGTCAGCTGTTGAGCTTCAGTGTTCTAAACATTTCATTCTTCAGTTTTGTTGGGAGCCCACGTGTTCTGGGAGGCTTTTAAACAAATACTTGAAATGGTTGAAAGATTTACATTGCCAGTGCCTAGCTAAATATGCAGTCTTTAGAAAAGACATGGTTTATTTTGGCACCATTTGACAAACTCAAATATTTTAAACATTTGTTAAGTTTGAGCTTGCACATTTGAACTAAAAGTTTGCATTCCAAAATTGCATCTCAGGTTACCTGTCTCTCTCTCTTTTGTATTTTATAATCCCTTTAATAAAATAGTCTGCAAAAGAAGTTGGTTTGGAGTGTGGTTTTTTATTGTTAATTGTAAAATATTGTCATTAAAAATCAATTTTAAGGTAATATGTACCTGGTAACTCTATTCAACTAAATGTCAGAAATACAAAGCCAGAAGTGTTTTCAGTATTTAGGATTTTATGTTGGTAGCCAAAACTTGCTTGTAAAATTAATGGAACAGAGTAATAGTGGGACCAAATCCTGCAATGCTTTGCTCTTGGTCCTGTTATGTACTGTAATGAGTAAGTACTGACTTTGCTGGTGAGCACAAAGCCAGGCAATAAAGAAAATAGACTGAACTGATGAAATAGAACAGCTGTGGAAAAGGAAAAGTAGTCTTTGACCTGGAATTGGTTTTCTTTTCCTTCCTTTGGCAGAAAGGGGGAGCAACAGCAATGTTTAGTGTAATTGAAAAAAAAATCAAAACAAAACAAAAAACAAACAAAGAAAACCCCACAGCAACCAAAAAAAAACCACTACCACTTTTCTTTCAAGTTTTAACCTGAAACTTGTAGTGAAACATAAAAAGTTGAGAATTTATGAGTTGAAATCACCATATTTAGTTTAAAACCTGCCAATCCCCTGTTCAGGAGTCCTGAGCACACCGTTACAATTGTGTTCGTGCTCTGGCATATTGCCCAGGCAGTTGCCAGCTGCAAAGGGTCACACTCCTTTCTGAGAAGCTGTCATCAGGGGGAGTTGGGCATGTTCCCTCATGGTGACCTCGGGCCAAAGGTCCGTGCTGTGCCACGTTCACAGAAGTTTGTCATGGTTTGAACAGCTTCTGAACATGATAGATACGGATCCATTTTCATATAGTAAAATAGCAATATAGCTGATAGAATTGGTCACAACTGCTTCCCAGTGGCCCTGAAAAGACAAGATTAGGATCACCCTTGCAGAATACATGACATAAATGTGTGATGGTTGATTCTCTCACATGAATATGCATGCTACATTCCACATACTGTTGAAAAATACAGTGGTTTCCTAAAGATTTCAAAGGATGGAAACAGTTTTATTTGTTCATGAACTAAGTATTAATAGAACTAATTTCAGAAATGAACTCATCAGAAAAATCAAAACATTAACATGCAAAAATGAAAAGCTACGTTGGTACTACTCTAATTTATTGTCTGAATAAATTTGGACTTTGTTCATGATTATTTGACTCACTGATGTGGTGCTCCTATTTCATGGGTTTTATGATCAAGGGGATAAACGTCTCAAAAATCAGTCTATGACAAATGAGGTTACTGGAGTGGATGTAAGTCTAAGTGGATGTAGCTATCAATTTAGATGTTGTACTCTTTAGAAGCAAGATTTCACATATGTCTAAGTAAAATCAAAAAGTTAATTCATTTCTTCACTAGAAATAAAATAATAAGCAGTATGATCTCCATCAATACATGCTCATAGGACTAAAATCATCCCATTTAGTTCTTCAATGTGGTACATAAAATTATCAGCTTTGTTTCTTCCACTTTAGACAGGGAAAATTTTATGTCACCCCTAACAATCTACCAGTGTGTGGAGTGCAAGATAGTAATTAAATTTTGAGCAGAACACCAAGAAGAATTGGGTGAAATCCTAATATGCACGTGTGGAAGCTTTGCCTGCTTCAGACACAGAAAAGGAGAAAAAGTTGTTAAAATGAGTGACAGAAATACTTTGCTATGCTTACATATAGAAGTTTTAAAAACTTCACAGAAGTTAAAGCAAGACACAGCTGTCGTAATATTTGAAAGTAGATGTCTCTGTAAGGTTAAAGTTGGTATGTCAGCATAAGGCTAGGAAATTATTTGAAATTTGATTGTGTTCATTTTTTTCATGTAATTTGTGTTTGATAGAACAAGCTACCTTGGTTTTAAATTTCAAATAAAACATTTCTAATTAACTCTTAGCTATTTTGGTCATAGATAATTAGTATGAAAATTGGTAGTGTCCCCTCTACTTCTCTTCTAAGGTTTTGTTGATATAGACAGGACACAAGAAAGTTGTATTAAAATACTAAATATTGAGTTATATTTAATAGGATCTGCACCCTTCTACAACTTTCATCAACAGATCTCAGAATACATTTAAAAGACAATTTAAGAGTGTTTTGTCCCTAAGTTGGCAAAGAGCATTTGACTATATGGCTGGCCAGATGTAGGGCAGCTCTGTGTAGGACGGCAGTGGCAAACAGCTTGAGGGGCTGCAGCCTTTTCAGTGGACTTTTCATCAGGCTGATAACCACTAGGAATGTCTGAAAGATCTAGTCCTTGCTTATTTACAGCTCTCAGGGATTCATTCTCAGCTATCCAAGATAATCAGTTGCCACTGTATGAATAAAAGTAAGGGCCCTGTCTATATCAAAGTTGTCATTTGATGTCATTTATTTGCTCAGTAGTTGCTTTAAGACAAACTAAAAAGTCCTATCAGCAACAAATCTTATATGTACGAAAGTGTTTTAGTCCTTAACAAAAATACTATCCCTCATGAACTGCTTTGGAAACTAACACTTGGCTCTTGGGCCAAAAATCTGGAAAATTCTCTACAACTGTATACAGCTTCCATGGACTATACTGGAGAGTCAACAAAACTGAATTGTACCGTCCTAATTTACTTTGGGGTTTTGCTCTTGTGAATTGCAGTGATGTTCAGCTGTGCAGAAGGGAGAGTGGCTCCCTTGGAGACAAAGAGGAACCTGTGGAGTTTCAGGGCATCTGAAGATACATGTGAAAATCAACAGATTTCTAGGAGATCTGTCTTAGGGAATGGAGCTCAGAAAGATTAGTGTGGTCTAAGGGCAAGACTGTTCCCTAAGGGAACAAGGGATATAATCCCTTGGGGACACCTGTTTGTGTGCAGTTAACTGAGTTGCAGCAGCACAATAAAGGTGGTCATGTCTTCTGCTGACTAAACCACCCATGTTCCCCCTTCCCTAGGGGTGCAGGATTCCTTGCCTGGTGCACATACATGCACTGCCAAGATAGAGATCCTCACTTGGGCCTTTAGACCATCTGGCTGCTTGGGGCCAGAAATCTCCCATACTGATGATTTTCCGTAATTCAACAGGTCCCCGTGAAAGGCAGCCAGATTTTGATGTTGATCAGACCAGCTGTGGCCAAGAGGGATGGGGCTGTATGTGCCAGTCAAGTGGGCAAAGGGAAAGAGGTCAGGACAGAAAGAGAGGGAGGAAAGGTAGAGGTGACCATGCTTTGCAAATCCTTGTAAGGTCTTGAGATTCTGTCTGGCTGCGGGATCCCAGCAGACAGGGAACCACTGGCCTGTATTTCCACAGAGAACTGGAAGCTAGTCTTTAATATCATGCCCAGGCTTGCCAACAACTAAGGCCTGGCTGTGCCCAATGTCATCTCTGATTCACACAGGCATTCAAAAGTCAGCCTAAGTCATTCACAGAATATGCTTCTTGGACTACTTTCAGTGTTTCTGTACATCCTTGTTAGAGTGAGAGTGTCACAGATGCATGAACCAGGGCTGTGCTCAGCTGGTACCTGCATCTCTGCTGGAAGAGCTGAAACTAAGTCTGGATTGCCAGGTCAGCAGAGCAGGAGAAGCAGACTCCTAGAGCAAAAAGAGGGCATGTAGCCCCCACAGACAGCTTCTGCACCTTTGCACCGGGGTCCACAGAAATCCCTGGGTTGGGCTGCCTGCTGGCAGGGAGTCGATTCACATTGCTCAGTTTTTTGTCATTTCTGTGAGATCCTGAGCACTTTGAGACTGCTCTGGAGCATGAACCAAAGCACAGAAAGTGGAGCCACATGGAAGAGCGGCTTTAAAAATGCACCCGCAACATAAAGAAAACACAAGTATAGATGCATCCTGAGTGAAATTTGCCTCAGGAGTTTGCTCTTCAGAGATATCTGTCTGCCTGGCCTTTTGCACAGAGCAGGGCTTGCTTCCCTATTCTGCCCCAAAAGCACTGCATATGGGACTAACTGCACCTGTTTATAGTATCTTGGGACTGCAGTTTACTCCCCTCCTGAGAGCCTGAAGTGCAGGAGAAGCAAGGACAAAGATGTACAAACTCACCTTGCAATGTGTTAAGCAAAGGCTGGCCTAAGGCCTGGGATATCTGTGGGCAGTGAGAGGGACTGCTCATATCTGCACAGCTACAGCACCAAACATTTGAATACAGCAACAGCCACCACAGCACATTCTGGAGTGAAGGTCAGGAAGATTTGCAGTTTTGCTCTTCTTTGATCACATAATGGAGAAACTCAGCTCAATTGCTTTTCAAGCAGTTAAATGCCAGGCTTGCTCCACATTTTACCTGTCTGCTCAGGATAACTTTATTTCCCCAAAGCTCTAACATTCACTAGAGTAAGACTCTTATAAATCTGAACTACTTGTGCCTAAAGATAATATGCTTTCATCAGTGGGTGTTTTTTTGAAATCCCACAAGGCTTTTCTCAGTAGTCCTATACAGAAAATCCACAACTGCCTGTTGTAACAATCCACCCTGTTTTCCAGTAATGGCATTATCCTTGTAATTTTCCATCCATTGAAATCTGTCTGCAAATGACCAGCTTTGCATGTTACAAGGTGTTTTTTTCCAGAACTTTACCCTCACACAGCCTCACTTCCTGTAGAGCCAACTATTGCCATTGAGTAACCTGCTACCTACTATCTCATTAAAAGTCTTTTTTTTTTCAGTGCTATTGACGTTTTATCCTCTTAGAGCTCTTCCAAAACCACCTGCTGCAGGTGTCTAACTAGGTGCTATGACTATTGCTTTCCACTAGTAGTAAAGCAAGCTGAGGTCTGGCAGGCTGAACCACATATTACCCTCTTGACCCAGGATGTGTAGGAGATATACCACCACCTGTCACAGGCATGTCCTGTTCCCTCCTTCTGCCCCACCCCCTGCTTGCAAAGCCTGTGAGTTATGTCTTTAGTTCCTATTCAGTTACTCTTTTACCTGAATTATTGACATACAGCACAGGTATCTAGCTAGCTGCCATGTCGATTTATGGTGATTGTAATATGTGCCTGTAGCATATTTCAACCCGAAGAAAAACTTTAAAAACTTGAAAAGCTATTACACATCATAAAAGTGAGAAACCCTATAGAATCAACATACAAAAAAGCAGATGGCAGGCTCTTAATTCTTGACTTACTCTTGCTTTCCTGGTGCGCTTGCCCTAGGAAAGCTGCATATCAACCACAACTACATCAATTCCAGCACTCCTTGGTTTGTTACACCTGAAGTCCCAGGCCTTCAGGTGGAGCTACAAATGTGTGGGGAATTACAGATGAAGGACAGATGAAGAATTACATGATGAGGGACTCCACAGATGATCTGTTGAACTTTTTTTCTAGTTTATCTTCTTCCAGCTTCAGACCGATAGGTCTTATTATGCTTCCTTTTCCTGACAACTCAAAGAGTAATTTGCTACCCAAAGTCCTTCCCAATTTTGGTATCTGGGGACTATGAACAGATTACCATTAATCTTCTTTCAGATAAACTGAACAGGATGAGTTTCTGATACCACTTATCAGGTATTGCTCAGACAGTAAGGCATTTCTAATTCTTGGGCATGCAGATGCTTGACTTGTAGACAACACCCTTTTCCTGCACTCACATATGGTCTGTATAGAGCTGATGTTTCCCTGCTGGTTTTGTGCACATTTCTGGTTTCAAGGAGCATGCTTGGTCTCTAAGGCACAGCATCACCCCAGGACCTCATGCTCCATGTCAATCCTAGACAGCCCTTCAGAGTATGTGTATTTCCATTCTCTCTAAGAATTTCTGGATGTGGAAGAGACTAGACAGAAAACTATCTGAGGCAGAAAACAGTAATAAAAGAGTAATATTTTTTAAAAAAAAAAAAGTGGTAAAATATATTCAGGAAGCTCATTTCAGTGAATTCTGCTTCACTAATAGTGATGCCTCCATCCTGAATTTTTGTTGCTAGATCATGAATCTTGCCCATCACAACCATCTGAAAGTCAGAATTGCTGAAGCCAGGTAGATGTCTTGTAAGGCTGCTGAAAAAAAAAAAAAAAAAAAAACCCACACCACCCAAAGTGATTGTGTAGTTAATCTTGTTGGTTTAGTTGTGTTCCATGGTGATTTTAATTATGCTGTAATTTGAGCTAAGTCAAAGGATGGTAAGAGTAGTGGCTGGGTAGAGGTTAGTGGAATGTCAATGAAAAGAAGTGATTTGGGGGGTGGCAGATCTGATGGGTTGGAATATTCCTGTGCTCCCAGCATGGGGGTGAGGCTGTTCTTGGCATGAGTATGACAGGGAGGGAACAATGCCAAGAGGCAGTTAGGGCTGGCAGGAAGGGATGACAGTTGCTGAGTAGGAAAAGTTATACTGTTTATGAGCACTGTTCATGAAAAGGGGGAGAGAAACACTGCACTGATGCTGGTTAAGAAGGAGGAGGTCAAAAATAGGACTCGAAGATGTAAGGAAGGATATCACAGGAACAAAACTGCAGAGCTGAATACCAGCACTATCTGCCTTCCCTAGCAGGCATGCCTCATCTGTGAGGCTGAACCCTGAATTCACTTGATTTTTGTTCTACCTGACAGCAGTCTTTGCCTGCATGGCTGGAGAAGTATCCAGCTGGTAATTTAGCTCTTGAGTCCATCAATAATTTGCATTTGATCACCAGCTGTGGCACTGATGGACTCTAAGCTACTGTTCTTCAATAAAGCAATGTTTTTTGCTCTGCAACACTTAAATATTGTTTAGGTGGACTGACATGGAGTAGCATTGGTTTTTGACCAAAGTATTCCTAAGAATGTTAACACACTGCTTGAAATACACCTAGCACAGCTACCTTGGACTGCACAGCCATAAGACACACAAAACAATCATTAAGTCCAAGCTGCAGCCTTCTAAGGGGAAAAGAGACAAATTTCATAAAACAAAGGCTGTATTTTGTGGTTTTGTGTTGTGTACTGTGTATGGGGCACATAAGTCTTACTACTGAGGTGGGAAAAGGTAGTTTGTGCTAGTACATAACATATTTTGATGTCTCATGTACCTTTAAAGACAAAAGGAGCCACAGGGGTGAAAATTGCCCCTGAGCATGGCAGAACTGGCTGCTTCTCTCTAGTTAGAGAGCAAGCTGTGGGAGGAGGTTCTGTGTACTCCTTTGACAGCCAGGAGCTCCCCCATAGCAAACTTTTACTATCTCGCAGGATCAAGACCACAGATTTCCCCACTGATTTTCAAGAGCTCTTGTCATACCAAAGAAAAGCCAGCATTAAATGCGTGCCACCTTTGTCCCTGCACTTTGGGGAGCTCTTATCGCAGGAGAGACCACATTTCTGCTTTGAAATTTTGGGAGGGCACAGAATCTGCTACACTTTTTTACAGTGCTCTGAAACGCGAGCTCTAAAGCAGAAAAGTAATGATGGGCAGATTGCAAAATAAATTCTATGATTTGTTTTGTGAAGAAGTTGATCCAACTTTCTTTTCCTTTTACTTTTCTCCCCCCACTCCAACAAAAGCAGGTCCAAGAGTAGCTACCTGGAAGCCTTGTTGCATTTTCCTTTAGTTACAGCACCAGGCTTCATAGATTTAATAGAAAAATTCATATTCTAGTTCCTTCTGTTGCATACTAGCGTAGATTAGATGTTAATATACCTTTTTTATAAGGGTCAAGGTAATGATTTCTGAGCCACACAAATTAAGAAGTGTGTCATTTTAGTAAAAATTACTTGAATTCTGTGTATTATTTCCATAATCCCTTTCCCCACTCCTGTATATCAGCATTTTTTCTGTGTAGACTCTGTGGCATGTGAGCGGTCTTGCTTTTGCTATAGCCATTTCTTGACAGCAGGATCAACCTTGCTCCTGCCAGGTGCTGAAACTGCTAAACTCACTTTGGCTGAATAAAAGCTGTGGGTGCGACACCCGCAGCTCTTGGCTCCCCTCTGTGGAATGCTACATTTGTATTAACATGTATCTTTCTTTGTGATTTTTTTTTTTAACTGAAAATGATGGCCTTTAAAACCTCTTCCTGGAGAGAGAGAGAGGTTGAGAGAGGGAAAAAAAAAATACACTCCCCTTGGAATTTAACCTTAATTTGAACCAAGATCAGTGAAAGAAAAGCACTTTCGTGCATTGTTCACCAGCTCCACCCAGCCAGCCCCTTATCTAACCTGAGTCTCTATTGCCTATAGCTTTGTAACTTTTGCAGTAGTGCTCTCCACATGCTCTTACATGCTTTGAAACCAACCTGGAGACACTGTGACATTATAATACCAAGAAACACTAGTGATCCCATTTTGCCAATCCTTGGACTGTGCAGTGCAGCAGCAGGGACTGTCCTTCCACAGGTTTATAAAGGGCCTAGTGTGTATTGCAAATAAACAGCAGTGGCTATTTCTGACCCCTGGCAAAGGTGACAGCAGCTTTTGAAGCCCCTGAGTCAGCCTCTCTGTACTCCCCAAACCAGGAGATGTTTAAACATAAGCAGCTCTTCATTTCATGCTGATTCCTTGGACTTCTTTTGCCTTTTAGAGGGAAGCAGACAGCCCTTGGTTTGCATGACGTCAGCTCAAGGTCAAATTCAGCCTTAAACACACACATAAAAAAGCAAGCTTCCTTGTTTGCTGTTCAGAGGCGGACTTCCACTGTATGTCTCCTGTTGTCTGCACTGGGGGCAACAGCCAGTAGATTGCTTTCCTATTACTTTTTACTTCCTAGAAAAGGCAGACAGCTGCTCCAGGTGTGGTTCACCTTCATGTTGTCCCCTAACCCCTATCAGCCATCTGCTCCCTACAGTAATCTCCCTTTCCTGGCATCCCTCAGTTCTCCTGACTTGTGACCACATGGTCCTCTTTCCCCTGCTTACTGTCTGCTTTATATCCCTTCCTTCCACGTCCTCAATCTTTCTCCCAAGCCCTCATTGCTCATCATTCTCATTCCTGCTTCTGTCATTCTCTACAGTCACAGGCCGCCTCTCTGGTTCTCCAAGGTCTTGTGTGAGCCTGAATTCCCCACACACACAGTCCTGAATTCCCCACGCAGCCCTTTGTGCTAAGTGCTGCCTCCCTTCACCTGCCTGTAGATGTGGCAGACATCTGGCAGAGGACAATGGGCAGTGCCACCCCCTGCTAGCAAAATAGTGTCCATCATCTAGGGAGCAAACTCCCTAAAACTGAAGGCAGGAATGAGGCATTCACAATGGCTTCTTGAAATAAAGACCAAATACTGTGCAGCTCAGAAGGAAAGAGAGAATACTGTTAAACGCACCAGTGGCTTGCCATGTAACCTCCTTTATTTTAACAACCATTGTCTGCTTTTTTTTCAAGAGGTGTTTTGAAAAATGCCTTTTGTTTTTGTTCTAGATCGCCTAGTAATAAAACCCTTCAAGGAAATACTGCATATAGCACTGTTATTGCAATCCTCGATTGTTTGAAGGACCCCTTGGAAAGAGTGTCAACCAGGAGACAGGACAGAGGAAGCAGGAAAAATCGAAATAAGAAATATCAAGGAGACACGGTCAAGCATGAATCATTTCTTTCGACTGAGACTGAAGCAAGATCAGATTTCACATCCACCCTGGACGGGACTGGCATTTTCACACACACGACAAACCCGTTGGCATGGAGGTGGCTTGATTTCACGATTATTACAGAGGCCATTGGCATATATTTAAGCCCGACTTAGATAAGGGGGACTGGGGGAGAGGGCTGTCTTCCATTTATTTTAAGAAAACCACAGATCAGAGGAACAGTTAAAAAATAAATAAATAACCTTCCAGGCAGGTTGGCAGTTTTAATGGATACCCACCCGCCGGGGAACTGCATCCCCGGCGCCTCAGCGGTGGCTGGGAGGGCAAGTGGCCCCAAGGGGAGTGACGGCTGCTGCAGCCCCGCGGGGGGAGCGGAGGGAGGCGGCCCCGCATCCCGGAGGCCGCCGCCGGGTGCCTCCAGCTGGCTCCGGGGTTCGGCTGGCAGCGGGAAGAGGAGGAGGAGGAAGAGGAAGAGTAAATCCCCCGGCGTGCGGACGCGCTCCAGCCGCTGCCCGCCGTGCGGGGATTCCCTGACCGGGCGCTGCCAGCAGCCCCGGGCCGGAGCTAGCTCCGCAGCCGGACCTGGCGGGGCGGGGGGCACTCAACCCGTGCCTGTAGGACCTGTGTGCGTGTGGCTTCCGACACAGTCACGGGCTGACACCTATGCGGAACCGCCTGCGCTCTGCAGCGGGAGGGCTGGAGGGGAGCTGCCAGCCGTGCCGGGGAAGGCTCCTCGGCCCTCCGCTCGCCCTGCCCGCAG
>JANPWX010000619.1:3850021-3865636 GCA_024734555.1 Trochalopteron elliotii
AGGGAGAAGGGAGGGCGCCGGGCCGCGCAGCCCGGTAACCGCCGCGACGGCAAGCGTCTGGTCCGCCCCGGCTTTAACTCCTCCTCTGAGCGTTTCGAGGCGCCCTTGTGTTTTGTAAGCCGAGCAATAAATTTGTAATTAAAGCGGTGTTATATTGGAAAAACTTTTTTTTTCCCCTATGTAGATCTTTAATTTTCTAAGTGTCCCACTCCCTCATTCTGGCTCAGTCTGAACCTGTGCCAAACCGCAAAGCCTATAGAGCACAGGTCCTTGCAGCTGAGGAGAGCTCCAGCCTGTGTCTTCAGGAAATTAAAGAGCTCTGTGTCCTCGTGTGTCTGTGTATTGACTATTTTCATAGGGGTTTAGCTGTGGTTTGCAGCTCAATATTGAAAGGTGTTATTGATACTTCGAGGGAAAATGTGAGAAAAATATTTTTTTCCTTTTTTTAATGTTTTCTCAGTTGTTTTCCCTATTCTTTATTTTTTTTTTTTCCTTGCTAAGGTTACTGGCATGGGAACAGCACTGTCATACTTCACCTCATCAACGTGTGCTGTGTATTTGTTGCAGTCTGGAGAATCTGGCTGCTAAGAATTATTCAACCCAAAATACATCTATTTTGATTATTTGTTCTTAGATTCCCCAGTCATAAACGATTCACCTGGTTAAGTACAGTGACCTTCCTCCTTCTGAAATTACAAATTTTAAAAGGCATTACTCCTTCCCATGCATGTCTTATCTGATAAATATATACCATAGCTTTTATTCTACTCCAGCATTTCTAGTATGCAGACAATATATACAATGAGAACATATTTATGACTTAGAAAATGTATTAATATATATTAAAGTCTTGCATGTTACCAGAAACTTAAAGGAGATGGCAAACCTTTAAGCCAATGCAGTAGACTGAAATGTTCTAGCTTCTCAGATGAATATGTATCTGCCAAAAACATAAGAACTGCTCTGCAGATAACCCTATTATAAGACAATATGTAAAAAACACTGTACCCTTTCTTTATTTTTAGTGAAAGAAATGTATTTTCATAGGATCAAGGCAAGCCTGGAAACACACATATTTTTTCCAGTCTTTAAAAATCTGAACTATGGCTTAAAAATATTGAAAGTCTCTTGCAGTTCCGTCCTATAAAGTGCTGTGTATCTCTCAGAGGCACTTAGAACAGCTATTATTTAATTAGGCCTTATTTACTTATTACATTCCAGTAACCCCTAGGTTGTAGCTTTCTCTATAACAGAGCGAAACAACAGTCCATGTTACAGAGCTGGTGAAGAAATGTTGGAAGTACCTCTGAAGATCTATTGCTTCTGGCACTAAGGTGTTCCCAGCCTTCTTGAGCATGGCAGAGGCCCATGCTGTTGTCTCCTCAGGAGCCTGCATTAAGCAGGTGACCTCTGAGTGCAGCCCTCCCCTGGGGAAGCTTTGAGCCTGGTTCTGTGTGTGCGTGTGTTCGTGTTTGTTTGTATATGTGTGCTTGTGTGTGAGACTGTTCCAGTGGGGAAGAAACTGATCAGTAGGGTGGTCTCCCCCTGATTCCTAGAAGCAACAGAAGGAAAACTACTAATCTATGCTGCTGGTAATGGAAGAGAAGAAACTATCTGCATCCCAGAGTTCTCCCAGCCATCCTCGAGCAACCTTAAACACCTCTTTCCCTTGATTATTGGTATTAAGAGGGTGATCTCAGATGGCTTTGTTTAAGGACTGTGTTGAGAAAGGAAGAAGCATTTGGAGATCACATTTATTCATCAGAGTGTTGGTATGTACCTCTTGGTTGTCTCACCTATCCATCCTGGATCTTGAGTGGATTTGACCTAGTGGCTTCCACTCATATGGGCAGGCAAAAGATGTTTACTGCATCAGCTTGTATGTCCCTCATTTGTATTTATTTAATTTTTGAGCAGATCATGATCTGAGCAAGTCATTCCCACCTTTGCTGTTGTCAAAGGGCACCAGCAGGCTGGAAAGGTGATGGGAGGAGCAGGGATATCTGAGGGTGAAGGAGCCAGGTTAAGATTGCCCATGTCTCTGCCCATGGTGCCCCACATGGGGGTGGTGGGAGCCCATGAGACACACACACACCCCCAGGCCCCCCAGCCCCATTTAGTCCATCACTGATAATGCCCTGGTCAGTTTTGTGACAGGCTAAAGCCGGTGTGTTGAAGCTCAGGATCCATTTGTTGTCGGGCTCATTTTCAAAGATGGAAATGTTTCTGAGTGGCTTTGCCTGCCATGTGTACACAGGTTGTTCATTCTGCTGCAACACCCAAGGAAACCCAGGTGTGTGTGTCCCCCAGCCACCCACTGCTTGGCAGAGGTGAGGGGTGAGGGCTGGGCCACCACAGTGCTCTGCCAGTGCCCAGCTACTGGAAAATAAAGAAGGTCTTTGTCCAAAACCTGTCTGTTCTTTACAATTTCTACTTGGATTTGGGATATGCTGGTAATTGCGGGGAAGGCGGGGGGAGAGGGGGTGGTGGGAGGAGGGAATCAGCTGTCATCCCAAATAAAAGTGGTAGTTTAAAATACTATAACTTTTGTAGCAATCTCAATGGAAAAACAGAATACTAAAAATTAGATCTAACAGAGCTGCTTTTGACCTCTGTAAAATCATGATTTTTTAAAAAAAAAAAAAGGAATTTCATTTAATTTGGCAAATCTCTTGTGTTTATTTTTATTTAGCACTGCATAGCATTACATGCAACTTTTTGCTCTGGAGGGATGAAGGGCACGAAACTCTGGAGAGAATTAAACCAGAAAGAAATGCAAGCTAACTAATGCCTGAGTGGTCCAGAGAGCTTGAGATGGTGCCATGTTCTGCTTTTTACTAGAAAGAAATCTGGCGTGAAAGCCAGATTTTTGTTGCCTAGGAATTAAGTTGTTTCTGCTGCTTATTCCTTACCTGAACTCCTAATCCCCTGTTTGTGCTATGGCACAAAACAAATTATTTCACATAGACCAAAGGACAGCCTTGTAACAATTAAAGTCTATTGTGTAAAAGTATAAATGGCACATTGATCGTTAAGGTAAGCAGACTTGTAAAGAGTAATTCTTGGACATGAGCTATACGGTCATTTAATGTACACTTTGGAGAAGTCATTATGCGTGGGGAGGTAAATTGCAAACTGTAAAATTCTTATTTAGCCAGTTAACGTGTGTGCTTGGTCTAAACAGACCCCAGCAGAAACAATGTGAGGTCTGCTCCTACTTTTGCAGAAAGCACAAGTATTTTAATACTGCTTTCCCTGGGAACACACATCTTATTCCAAATTTCTTAAAAAAATAAGGAGCCCCTTCCTCTCAAAAAAACCCAAACAAACAAAAAAACAACAACAACAAAAACCCACCTCTATGACAAGTGGGAAATATTCTTTACAAAGTGGGAAATATTCTAAATCCTTGAACCTCGGACTCTGCTGAGGTCCATGTAATCTCGGTCACACTCATTAGGAAAAGAAAAAAGAAAAAATCTACCCCCTGCCCAGGGAGTGTTTAAAAGGATGAGTGTGGATCCACTGAAACCAGTCCTGCGAAGGTCAGCTTTGTCTTGTAAGAGGAAAGGTGACAGGGTCAGCATTATTGCACATGATGAAACCCCCACGGGGGCTGGAAGAGGTCATCTCTCTCCTCCTGTCTCCTCCTTTGGCCAGTGTGTCCCTTCTGGGGACAAACCTGCCAACGAAGGTGATGAAATTTCTTATTGCCAGAGAGAAACACTCGGCTGGCCAGCTTAAGGTTCTAGGCTCCCCATTTAGGGTGGGGTGGAAGAGCTCCTGTTCCCCAGAGCGCAATTTGACTGTTAGGAAGCGTGGCGTCCCTCTGAGCCTGCAGAGAAGGCAGGAAGTTTCTGGGCGACCGATACGATTTGCTGGGCCCCTTCCGTGTGACTGCCAATACCTAGATGGCATTGCCCGGAGCAGCGTCTCTGGGGGTTCTGGGGGCTCCCCCTTCCGCACTTGCAAAAGCCCTTATGGGGCTCCTGCAGCTGGCGCTGGGAAGTCTGGAAAAGGAAGGGGGTTCGGAGGTGGGATGGATGCGTGTTTGCCGGCACGCAGAAACGAGTCAGACACGGGGCTTTGCCTCTCTAGCCCATCTCGCGGGGGTTTGCATCCCTCGCCGCCGCTCCTCGTGGCCGCTGACACGCGTGTAATGCACCCGCCCAGGGCTCCATCACCACCCGTCGTATGTGCAATGACTCTCACTGCTGTATTTTGCTTGGCTCTGAAAATTAGCCTGTTTGGATAACACCCGATAGAAAACATTTACGCTGGAAGCCAAACAGGCAAATATTTTAATCTCTCATATTAACACAGCGGTTTTCCAATCGGTTGATTTTTGTGCTCTATTATTCATTTGTGTGTGCGTTATTCATTCATTCGCTCCATTCGTTCATTCATACAGCCACTCTGTCATTCATTCATTCCTCCATCATTTTCCCTCCTCCGCTGGGCCAGCGGTAGCCCAGGCTGCGCCCGCCGACTCCGCAAGAAGCGGCCCGAAGTTTGTTGCATTCCCGTAGCCCTGGACGGTGTCGGGGTGTGATGGTGATGGTACACCCCACCCCGACCCCAAGACAGGCTCCTGGGTATCCTTGCGGTCCCTGGAGGAGGTGGGGTACGCCGGAGGAGAGGACTGTTTGCCTGCTTGGCTGCTCTGTGCCCGCGGCAGCTCCCACCGCTGCTGTGTCTCCGCTAGTCACCGCGAGCAGCGCGGGGCGGCGGGCACGGCGCTGCTCCCGGGCAGAGTCCGAGCCGGCTACCCCCGCCTGCGGCCCAGCTGACACGGCAGGGAGCGGAGTGGCGGAACCCTCCGGGCCCGGGCGCGGCCCTGGAGGGAAATGTCAAGAACTTCCAAGCCCGCTGCTGCAGGCTCGTTCGGCAGAGGGGGAATGCGCAGTTAGACCACCAACGTGCTGGTGCCCTACAATCCGCCACTTAATACACTTCTGCAATTTAAACTTCTGGGGACCCCCTCCTTTCAAGCCGATTTGTGATATAGGTGTTTTCTCATTACACTCCCCCCACCCCTTTCCTTTGAAATGCACCCCCTCACCACCCTCCCGCTCCCTTTCTTCTGAGCCCTGCTCTCTAATTCTAGATGAGTATTACTTTGCTCTTTTCGTTGGCCAAGCACAATTGTGTTATTGGAGATAATGAATTCAATCCCCATCAAAGAGTATTAGGAGCGCCTTGGCCCTGTAGTGCCTTTTTTCAAACCGGGAATGAAAGGCAGAGAGAAAATTCTCTGGGTAGCCTCTGCGCTGGCAGCTTTTGAAGTGAAGGGAGGCGGGCATTGTTGTTCACATTTTTGTCCATACGGCTGAAGAAAGACCGGCGGCTTTTGATGAGAAGATGAGAACCGCCTCGTAAGTTGAGCAACAAGTTAGATGGCGAAGTCTTCCCGCTGCCTACGGCCTGTGGATAACATATGTCCCGCATTAATAGGGGCTCAAGGGAACAATTGCCAGGGGGGTGGGGTGGGGAGAGCTCTGCTCTGCACCATCCAGCGGCTCCTTTTTTTCCCCGTCCTCTGGACACCGATGCCCCGATGGGAGTGTTTTAAGGGAGACACGAAGATATTCTCCCTGGGTCTTGGTTTGCACGTGTGTCCAGGGGGCCGAGACGGACAAGCGATATGCGCCGACCATGGGCTCTGCTGAGGGAGAAAAGGGGGACCTTGGTGACATGTGCTGGGTCACCTCTGCTCGCCATTTCATTCTGCCAGGGCTCCTGGTGGCCGGGGCGTGATGTTATGTCTGCTGCCATGTGTTTGGAGGGCATCCCTCCTTTCTAAACAAGAATCTGTTATTAGTTTGCTGGGGTTTGAGGGGGGGGGGGGGTGGTGGTTTTTGTTTTTTTCGCTACTAAATGTGGGGTCGGGACTTGGTTTTGTCACTTGTTGTTATTCCCTTTCCATTTCATATAAGTTAATGACATACCTGAAGTCTGTAAAGTACTTCCTTAGATAAAGCAACCAGGCAAGGAAAAACATGAAGAGGTAAAACGTCTGTTGCTCACATCAGATAACCTTAGAACTAGAAAACTTGTTGCATACATTTGAGTAAGTTCAGACATGCTCTTATTCCAATCTCCTGCCCCACAGTTCAAAGATTCCCCGCCCCCCGGGCTTTATTATGCTAAAGAGGTCATTACTGAGAGTCACTATGGAGAGATCCCGGTTTGCAGAATGAGGCCCACCTCCTAGTTACCAGCATGTTTACATTTTCTGTCGGTCATAACCGGAGGAAATGTGTGTTAGCAACCTGACAGGCAGGCTCGGGAAATAAAAGGAATAAAGGGGGAAATACATTTCATCTATTGCTCAGTAGATGGCAAATGTAGATGATTAGGGAGTACTTAGAGGTATCGGACACAAAGGCGGTATTTGCCATAGACGTGGTTGCTGGAGAGGGCCAGATCCCACTCCCGGGGCAGGCAGTCCTGCGCCTCGGTTCCCGGGCAGGCTCGGAGCGAAGTGAGAGTTCCCGGGGGCACTCCCGCACTTCCGTGCTCTGATAGCCTGGCGGGGAGCGGGATCACGCGCGTCCCTCTCTGTGCGGTGTGGGGCAGCTCCCGGAGCCCTCCCTTCACCGAAGGGGGTACCAGCCCCGGGGACACAGGACACCTCCCCCTGACCGCTCGTGGCCAAGGGGCGACTGGCCAGTGAAGGGGATGCCCCCGCTCCAGATGATGGAGGTGGCTTTTCTACCGGACGACGGCGGACTCGACACTCTTTCACTGCCGAGTGGTGTGTGAACGGGCCCGATTTCGGGAGCAGAAATGCGATCATCCGAAACATGTCCACCTGGCGACCCCTACCCCTTCTATTCCCTCAGGCGACCCAGTGAAGGTGGACGGGGTCCCAAATTCTGAGCTGGGCTGAACCAAAGGAGGGCAACGCCGTCCGCTGGGGAAGGCTGGGGCTACCGAGACCGGGCGGGAGACCCGGACGGGCAGGGAGGTCAGTGGCATCCGCACCCCGCGCACACCGAGGCCCCGTCCCGCCCGCTCCCCTGTCACCTCAGCGCCGCTTCAGACCTTCCCCTGCGGCGAGGGGACAGCCTGTGCGAGGACAGGGCAGGGGGGAACACAGCAACGCTCCTGTTCAGCGCGTGTTCCGCCTGCTGGCTGGAATAATAATAATAATAATAATAATAATAATAATAATAATAATAATAATAATAATACCCTGTCTGGTGGTAGGTCATCCTTGGAATAACGAGCAGGTGTGAGAATATTTCATGGGAAAAATTAGATTACCAATTGTACAACAATAATATCAAAAGAACGACGAACTTCCCCTAAAGTAACTCGCCTGAGCAAAGCCCATTCGAGCAATGCTTTCGCAGCAGAGGCGCCATTCCGGAAAACGATCCTTTCTATTAATTCAACTAAATGTAGGAGTTTTAGGATGGGGGGAAAGAGAAGACACCACATCTTTTTTCCCGTGTAGAGACAAGTGGATTCTGCCATGAGGCTACATATGCCTTAAATCCTAATGACTGGAGACAAAGGTGAGCGCTGGCAGTTTGATCTGTCCAAAGTTCAAAGATCTGAAATCTCAATGAGTTTCTGTTTGAGGTGAAGGGGAGAAACAAACACCATGGCAAGGCTTGGGCCAGAAAGTTGCAAGGCTTGCAAGTGAAATGCGACGTTATTTACACTAATCTATCCTTAACTGCTACTTTGTCACAATGGTCAGAATAATTATTAGAAAATAAGCAGAGGGAACAAAGGCAGGTTTTCTTCTTATCGCCTCCCGTTTCCGCTCTTCTCTACCTCCAATTATTTTCTCCTGCTGAAACAGACCTTTCAAAACTACAAATTGCAGAAAACGTGCAAACTATTTTAAAAATATTATTAGTCTGCCTTTGCTAGGAGCTCAGAAGGCTGGCTTCGCATTAAGAAAAAGAGAGCCATTTTACTGCACGACCCTTGACATGTAAATAATCAAACTAATTGCATTTTGATTTTAGCTATTAACTATTGTCCTATATTTCCTAAACAATATTGCAGCGTGGGAGTTTTGCGGGGACTTACGTGTACATTCTTTACTCAGGTCACACTCTGTGCACTATTGTGGTGTGATTTTTGCCTGGTCATTGTGTGTTATGTGTATTTCCACTTGTCTCCCCTGGAAACAAATGCATATTAATTATATGTATGTTAATACATACAATATATGCATCTATATTCCTCCCGAGAGAACTTTATACCCCATTTTTATATGAGGATAATTTGCTCCTTCACGAATTAAATTTAGCACTAAAATGCACAGGAAACATATTTATTTATTAAGTCTCTGATTTTAAAATGTTTTTTTCAGAGTGATTTATCACATATGCTCACACATATATGCCTAGATTCCGTTTCATCAAAGCAGGAAAGAAACCATACAAAGTGCATTGTTATCGCAATCAGGTGTTTCATGTGTAATATTTCTGTTAAAAACCCGAGACAATTGCTCTTCTAAAGACTAGCTGGAGTTACAGCAAGGGAATTCATTTATTTCTGTTTATACTGACTGACCAATTTCAATACCTACTCAACACATTTCAAAACAATTTTTGAAGCTATGCCAATGGCTGAAGTGTTTTCTCGCGCCGTTCTTTCAGGATTTACTTATGTTTTATTGACGCTAATAGGATTAAAATGAAAAACTGTCCGGCAAAATTTTTCTTTCTCGTTTTTCAGTAGTCCCGAACATTTAAAATTATTCCGTCCAAATAATGTATATCCTCCGATTGTTTGCCGATATAGATGTCAGTGTTGTCCATTCGCATTCAGGAAACAAACCAGCAGTTCCTTGTGATTTTATTTCTCCCACTTGACTTGGGCGGCTGAAGTTGCTTTTATTCCACCGACTCTTCCCTTCTGAGAAGGGCAGGTGCTGCTCGCAGGTGCTCCCAGGAGGTGCCACGAGTGGGGGGCGGAGGGGCACGGTGCTCTCTTGCCGGGAGGCGCAGGACTGTCAGACCCCGCGGCAGAGAAGGGCTCCGCTGCCCCAGGGGTCCCTTCCACGTCCCCTCGCCCCCGGCTGTAGGGCCCCGCCGCGGGCACTCGGAGCACCTGTCCCGCCGGCGCACCCAGTATCTCCCCCTCGTCCCGGGCCGGGGGCCTCCTCACCGCCCAAACTCCGTGTAAATCTTTATAGAGATGCCCCGCCGTCCCGATTTACTCCCCGCTTGTATTTAATGACTCTAAATGAGCTGTTTTCGCTCCCTCGCACGTGGCCAGTCGGAGGTAATTGCCGAGCAGGAAAAGATGGAGTTCGCCCCATAAACCGAGGTGTCGGTCGGAGGCTGGAACCTGAAGCGGACTCCCGCTTTGCCTCTGTCCCGGACACGGGGCTGAGACACTATCTCTGACAGGGGCAAAAGCTTCGCACCCGCCAGTTCCTTCCCTTCTAGCACAGAGCAACCGGTCCGGCTGGAAAGAGATGCTCGCAAACTCCTCTCTACACATTGCGGAGCGGGGGGGGGGGGGGTGCACCTTCTTCTTCTGGAGCACATTTTTAGCTTATTTTTGCACTCTGGCTTGGAGTTCCTGTGCACAGGATTAAAGCAGCATCAGGGCAGCTAGGAGCGGAATGTAAAACGGGACTCTTCGCCCTGCTGTTGATTTCCAAATCTTAAACTGATCACAGAATGCTGAGTGCTTTGCGCCGGGGACCCGCGTTTTTAACGTGAGCTGCATCCCTGTCTTGTCAGTGGCTCGTTGCCCACCGCAGACACCATTTGCCTACGAGAAGAAAGGGGAGGAATATAATCTTGATGGCGAGTGGCGAAAGGGCACACGCTGCATCCGTGACAGGCTCCGCTCCTTATCTCTGAGAGGTTTGGAGCCGTGTCGGTCCGCTTAAACCCTTTTATTACCCACGCCCCAAATATTTCCATTACACACGGTCTGTGCTCCTCAGCTGATATGTGAAACTTGCTGCCTTATCTCTGTCAGTCGATTGATATTTTCCGTGTATAAGCCCAAGGCATTAAATCAATGTCTCCACTCTGCAATGGCATATTCTCTATAGACTAGTCTGTGGGAGACAAGTGAAGTCCTGCTGAAAATTGCCTTCGTCCTGTCTCGATTCTCACGAAGCTCCTTTTGGCAGAAGAAGCTGGGCTTTAAATAGGATCCGCCTGCCCAGACTCGGTGCCGAGCAGCCCAGAGCTGCCCCTGGCTGCGGGGGGTCTGCTGATGTTTGCCATTTCGGGACATACAGAGGCGAAGGTGCCACATAGTCGGGCCATGGGGTAACCGGCCGCACACGGCCACCGGGACAGAACCCCCGCCCTCCCGGGCAGGACCCGTATGCGGAGGCCGGGGGAGACCAGCGGTAAATGCCCGCCCGACCGAGAGCACCCGCACAGCGCGACTCGGGAGACAGCTCCGTGTCGCCGGGAGAGCCGTGGGTGCATCTCCGATCCGGCCACACTTGCAAAGCAGAGGAGCTCTCCCAAGACTTTTTTGTTTGTTTGTTTTTGGTTTTGGTTTTTTTTCTCTCATGTTTTCAGATGGGTAGTAGTGCTGGAGGAATGTGACAAGATTTCTGGGACGCTGGCTTGGCTTTTCTAAATCAAATCTTAATTTAGTTTGTCGCCGCTGTCCCTAACCCATCAGGGGGCAATTATGTGATAATTACGAGAATTACGCAGTTCTTTTATCTGGCGGCCGTGCACCAACAGGGCTCGCCACGGCGAAATCCGTTCACACTTAAACTCCCCTCCCCCGACAAAGTCTATTGCTGGGGACCAGAGCTCTCCAGCGCGGCTGCTGGTGTCGTTCAGACGGATGGGTCCGAGCCAGAACTACAAAGCGGGATTTGGGCCTTTCCAGCCGCCCGGAGCGGTGTGGAGCCGTTCTAGGGATGCTCCCCGTGGGCGTCGTCCCGTCCGGCGGGGAAACGCCGAGTCTGGCTGCCGCCGCCCCGGCAGCCCTGGCCGCAAAACACCCAGAACGTTACATCCCCTTGGGTGACTTCTCCCTGCCATCTCCCAACTTATCCCAGCACAGTAAATTAGGGGGAAAAAATAATAAAGGACATTACCACACACTCAGCCTCACAGGCCGGTGCCATCGCAGCGCCCCACAAGTACATCCTGCGGGAGCGTCCCCCGCCTGCCCTCTGCATAAGCCCGACCGTACAAATCTTTCCTCTTCACATCCACACTTAAGCACTACGTTTCGATTTTCTTGCACATAGCTCCCTCCTCCGTAACCCGCCCCAGAAATTTTGTAAGAAAATGGCAGAGGTATTTAATTGATAACATTTGATTTATTTAAAGTCCTTAACTGCAAATGATCAAAAACATACTTCACGCATTAAATTCTCAGTTATCGTTTTAAATCAAAATATTTTTCAATTACAATCACATTTATAAAATTAACAAAATTTCTTAAATTCATGTGTAATTATTTTTTTACTGTCATTTAAAGCAATTTCCAGCTGTAAAGAAAGAAAACAATATAAACCATGCAATAAATTAAGAACATTGAAACAGCGAACAGGAATAATAATAAAACCCGTCTGACTATGCTAATACCGTGTAAAACTGTGGAAAGTGCAATAACACTGGATGAAATAAGCTAACGATGGCGATAATTAAAGGGCAAAAAAAAATTTATTAGACAAGTTTGAAATGGGGGGAGAGACAGAGCTGTCCTCTTTTCCTTGCATCAGTGTAGTAGTCAATGTTTCCTAGGGGAGGGGGGAAATAACCTGGTTATAGATACACAGTTCTAGCTGGTACACAATGAAGACAAATTAAATAAGTATGTCATCCACATGTTGATGAGAGTTCCTGATGAACTAGAATCTTCAGTAACAGATGGGAAGGAAAAAAATCCAACTGGCTGTGACCTCTTGTAACTTTATATTACATCCCAAAACAGGTAACACTTGGAAAAAGATAAGGGTCGCATCCTGCACTCCAAAGCTCCAGTTGGTCCCCTCGGGAGTGCAGGATCCAGCCCGCAGCATCTGAGTTTTATGCGGGTTGTAGTAGCCGAAGGTTTATTTTGCAAGTATCAAAAGGATGATCCGAGAAAGTAAATAGTTCTCTTGTTGCTTAGAGATTCTCATAGTGTTTTGCTACTTCACAGCAGTATTGTCCTTCAAAGCCTTTTTAATTAAAAAAAAAAAGTCTTAAATGTCTACTCGCTTCTTCATCTCCGTATTGTTAAAGTATTGCCACATACCTGTAAACTTACATGAGATTATAGAACACATAAGGGAGGGAGACGAAGGGGCGGAAAGCACAAACAAGTAGTTTACAAGCTCAACATTTTTTTCTTCTTTTTAATAACACCCTGCATAGGCTGGGGAGGTCTCCGGGGAGAGGGGCTGGGCGGCGGGGGCTGGAGGGAGTATGTACAAGCGGGACGTGGCCGGCTTTGCAGGAGGTCGTGGTGGATCATAACAACACACAACGCGTTGCGAGACAATTAAAAAGTAACAGTCCTTTGCACGCAGCGTGCGGAAACACCTTGGTCTGTCTCAGGGAAAGCAGGGAGAGAAGCCAGGAGAGGGAGGAGGGGTCTCGGCCCCGGCTGCCGGGGTTGCACAGCTAGGAGGTGTTTAGAACGGGTCTGGAATACACACCTTGGTAGTAGGAGGGCTCTAGGGCCGAGGGCTCGATGCTGCTCCGGCCAGCCATGGAGGCGCTGCCCAGGGGCAACCCGCCGGGGATGCTGGCCCCGTAAGAGGAATATTGCAGCGCCTGCTCGTAGGCTTTGAAGTCCAGCTTGTGCTGCTGCTCCGAGGAGGACATGAGGTTGTTGATGGAAAACGGGTGGTTGAAGGAGTAGTGGGGATCACCCTTGAGGTGGAGCTGGGGTTCGTGGGCTAATGAGTGAGGGGGGTGTGGGACGGAGGCCAAAGTGGGTACAGAGCTGATGGTGGAGGAGGCGGCCGAGGCCGAGGTCTTTAGCTCCGTGCTTGATCCACTGTGGTCCATAGACTGCGGGCTGGTGGACGGGTTGGAGCTGGAGAGAGAGGTGGCCGTGTCCAGCTGCGAGGGTTTGTTGTGACCTCTGTGCAGGGGGGAGCTGGAGCTTGAACTAGAGGCCCCGGCCTGATCTTTCCTGCCCTCCTGAGTGGCTTTACTGTTGGCCGGCTTCTCGCACTTGAAGCGCTTTTGCCGGCGGAGGTAACAGCCGTTTTCAAACATGTTGCCGGAGTCGGGGTGCAGGGTCCAATAGGAGCCCTTGCCGGGCTTGTCAGGGGAGCGGGCCACCTTGACGAAACAGTCATTGAACGAGAGCGAGTGGCGGATGCTGTTCTGCCAGCGCTGCTGGTTCTGTCGGTAGTAGGGGAAAAGGTCCATGATCCACTGGTAGATCTCACTCAGCGTCAGCATCTTACTGGGTGCCTGCTGGATGGCCATGGTGATGAGGGAGATGTAGGAGTAGGGCGGCTTGGCGTGGGGGTAGGTCCGCTTGAAGGACTTAGCGTCCCGTGTCCTGCCGAGGTTGGACTGACTGTAGGCCATGGGGCTCATGCAGGGGTTCATGCCGCCGTAGGGGCTCAGCCCGTTCATGGGGGCCGTCTGGGCAGACATGGCGTTGATGCCACCGGGGCTCAGCGCCGTGCCCATGGCGGCCACGCCGGCCGGCATGCCGTTCACGGGCCCCGCCGAGCCTGCCGGCATGCCGGCCACGGCGCCGGGACTCAGCCCAGCCCCCAGCCCCGTGTTGGCGTAGGACATGTTGAACGAGCTGGAGGTCATGTTGCCGCTTGTCGTCATGGTGTTCATGGTCATGTAGGTGTTCATGGTGTTCATGGAGCCCAGCCCCGAGTTCATGTTGCTCACGGGCACCGAGGAATAGGCCTAGGGCAGCGAGACAAAGAGACGGAGTTAGAGAGGAGAGAGGTGTGGCAGGACCCCGTAGGGGCCGGATCCGCCCGCCTGGCCCAGCCAGCCGTGCAAACGTCCTGCTGCGGGACGCCGGCTGCTTCCCCGACACCAGGGAAAAATCTTCCCCAAAGCCGCACGGAAAGGCAGCTGTTTCCACGAAAAGGTCTATTTCACATTTTTATACATTTGCAAATAGATACGGAGCGGGGGTGCTCTCTCCGGACGCGCTCCCGGTTCACCGGCGTGTCGCAGCTCGCGCGGGCTGCGCCGGGATCAGCGGGGCGCACGGACCGAACGTCTTCCCTGAGCCGCTCCACACCCTTGCGAAGCCGGGCTGCGGGCTCAGACTGCCTCGGGAGGACGTGTTCTCTCTGGCGCATTCCCGTATTTTGTTGTTTTTGTGTCCCGTCTCTCTAGTGAAATACTTAAACTCATCAGAGTATTGAAATCGGTGGGCGTACACAATTTGCGCCAAGGAGAAAGACTTGCTTGTATTTTCTGAGAAAAAATCTCACGCATCTGTCCCTTCCCGCAATAATTTAAAATTCTTTTCTAAGAAACATACAAGATGTAATAATGTCTTGTTGCAAAATAATTTTTAAAACCCGCACCCGAACCAAACAGGTCTTGTTGGCCTGTTTTATCTACGGAATGCTTCCCCCTTGTCTACATTTTCTATCAAAACAGTCTTTTAATTAAAGTTAAAAAAAAAAAAAAAGAAAAAAGAAAAGAAATCAACCAACCAATCGAACACCAAAACTTTCCCAAAGTATGAAAAGCCTGAACTTTTCCTCTATGAGATTTTCTACAATTGCACGACGTGGAAAAAAATGTAGCACCCTACCACATAACACAACTCTTTAAAAAGGCAGACCCAGAGAGCCTGAAATTGTGCTTTCCGCTACGGCATCTGATTTAACAGAAGAGAGAAAGACATTCCCAGTTTACTCGAACTACGGCTAATACGTCTAAGAAAAGGAGGTTTTAGCAACGGTTAAATATATAAAACTCATTTCTGATCCCCACAAATTTCATGAACTTAAAAATGCACTTTTAATTTAGAGGATCATATTAATTATTTGAGATGGTAGAGCGCGGCTGGGTTTCCCATGTTGCATTCACTCATTAATTCGAATTAAATGGTAAGAGAGGAGAAAAGATTGAAGTTTAAAAAATAGCAAAAGCGAACTTCGACTTAACTTTATGTTTGTGGACAATGCGTACAGCAAGGAAAAATGTGTTTGGAAACGTCACATAATTAGGATGACCCTTATTTGCCCTTAGCCGACTTTCTTTTATTAAAGGAGATGCCAGCCGGGTGACACGTCTCTGCCTCTGTCCGCGTGGCCCTGTGGGCGCGTGTGCCAGCTCCGGGTGCGGGACGAGGCGTGGGGACTGTGGAGCCGTGTGTCCGGGTATGCTGATGCAATGCCCGGGTGCGCACACCCAGGTGCCTGCCTCGCTGCCGCACTTCCTCAAAACGGCTCCTTCCCGGGCGGGAATCCGCGGTGCTGCTGGCCATGCTGTCGGGCGCTGCCTTCTCCCGGGACCCCCGTTGCAGAGCCTCAGCGGCACAGCGGGGACCCCAGGCCTCACAGGGCCGAGGCGCGCCGGGGGAAGGCTCGGGGCTCTGCCGTGGCCCTCTCCTCCGCCGCAGCTGTAGGCGCTTGGGCCGGTTCTCCTCTTCCTCATCCACGGCGCTGTCAAACAGGCGCGGGGGGCAGAAGCGCCTCCTACACCAGACGGAACA
>JANPWX010000619.1:3865710-3931272 GCA_024734555.1 Trochalopteron elliotii
AGCTCTCGGCAGCGCCGCCAGCCGGCCCGCGGCAGCGGCGCACGCCGCAGGCAGCCCGTCCGCAAAGTACGGGCAAACGGCTGGTTTTCCCCCTCCTTTCCTTTCCCCCGGCTTAACAGGTGAGGGCCTGGTGCTGGCGAGCAGAGAGGCCGGAGATCCCGCCGAGAAGCTCGGGAAAGGCGCTGCCCCCGACCAGGACGCGTTGGCGTCCGTCTCTCTCGGCCCCTGCCATCTGCCGGGAAGGAGCCGGGTGCCGGCGGAGCGGCGAGTGCTCTGCCCCGAGCCAAGTTTACGGGGTGCCTTTGTGCGCTCCGCGAGAGAAGATTATGCCTCTTAGATGAGATCAAGGGCTGCCCCCGGCCCCCCGGCCCTCCTGGCGGGCTCGCAGCCGCCCCGTGTTTTCCCCAAACGCCTCCAGGGCTCCTGGAAGCTGTGTTTTCCTTGGGGAAGCCTAGCCAGTTTCGGCGCCGGAGGGAGGGGGAGGTACGTTTGCGTTGGCAGGATCTGGACTGCAAACAGATTCCTCCGATTGCTGCCCCCTCCAGACCCCTGGCCACCCCCAGGTCCTCCCCTCCCCTGCACAGGGGCAGCAGCGAAGCCAGACCCTGAGATTTACTCACCTCCTGAGTGTCGGCGTAGTAGCTGTTCCAGTCGCTGGTTTCATGCCCTTCCATTTTCACAGTCCCTAACATTATGGAGCCAACCTGCCCGGTGTAACCATCCAGCCTTCTTGCAAGCGAGCGACGGGCAGTAGGAAAAGAGCCCGAAAGCCCGACCTAGCAGGAAGCCAGCTCTCAGGAGGGGCGGGGGGTGCTGAATTCTGCTCTATAACCAGCCAAAAAGGAGGCAGGGAGCGGTGTGGGGCGAGACAGTTGAGAAAGTGAGGAAGTGCGGCTGGGATGTGAGTGGAGTTGAGCTGATGTGGATCTTACGTCGCAGAAGTACCCACCTCCTCCTCCTCCTCTCCCCATTTGTCCGTCGCACAAAGGCGTTCGCACCTACAAAGCCGGAGATGCACCTGCAAACAAGGCAGTCCCCCTCGCCTGCAGCTCCCCCCGGGGCGGCACTTTATTTGCAAAGCTGCGTAATTGGTTTAAGCTTGTGGGGAAAGGAGAGACAGAGGTGGGAGAGGAGGACAGAGGGGGGCAGGGAGGCGGGACGGGATGGGACAGGGGCCGGGCACGACCACCCTTTCAGGTGGACAGGACAAATGCTAGGAGGGATAGGGGGAAATGAAATGAGGTAGACGAAGGAAGGGCAACCCCCTTTATTTGAAGAGAACGCAAAAGGCCATCCAGCCTTAAACCCCAGAGATTACAGGCAATATTTACTAAAGGCCGGTAGATGCTCCTTTAACTTGATAGCCGGGACGTGCTTCAAAGTCCCGGGTCCTGAAGTGCACAGGTTACACCCCTCTCTCTCTCCTCACTTCACCGTTGGTTACCGCGCAGGTACCTCCAGGCCCTCCCGCGGCCCCCCACATTCCCATCGCCCTCAGGGCAGGGGATGGGATTTACGCGCTCCGGGCTGCGAGCAGGAGGCTCGGCTCCGCGCTCCCCAAAGCTCCCCCAACCCTTCCTCCCCACCCCGCCCCTTCCTCCGGGCTAAACTAGCTATTCAAACGGGGCGCTGTCCTATGTAGATGGTGATAATGATAATGTTTTTCGGGTGCCTTATGTTCAGAAGCAATGTGAGTCACCGTGCTGAGACATAATACTACAGGTTCCCAACAAATACGGACAGAGGCCTGAATGCGGATCCGCTGATATTAACCTCCACTTGGCAAACATCAGGTGAGTCACTAGAACCATTTTATATCTTTACTGTGGAAAGCCTTCAGCCCAGAAGGCTCATTTGGAAGTTTTCTCCGATGCCAGACGCCCAGGAGCAGCACTAATAAGTAGCGGGTATCTCATTTCTAACTTCTTACTTATTGACCTGATTTCTCACAGTGAACAGGGGAGGAGGATTCTACACAGGCTGGTAAAAGGTAAAAAACACCGATAAAACAAACTGACATTGGACAAAGCTTTTTATTATTATGGACGGAATCTCTCAGTCTTTGCAGAGGGATCAAACATTTTCTGCCCTGTCCGGCTCTTCGAGCCTATGTCAACACCACGGACTTTTCTTGGGTTTCTCTATCCTATCCCTTGTGAGTGCATTCCCTCCTAGCTACTAGAACTTTTATCACCTCATAGTAGAAAACAAAAACCGAAAAGTCAAAACAAAACAAAACAAAACAAATCTACATCCAGCAACTAACAAACCCAAACAATTCCTCCCCCATCCCCACCCCCCCCACTCCCGCCAAACCCAAGCAACTTTTCCAATAGTGGGAATTTGAAGGGGAAATAAAGCTTCTTGGGATTTTGAAAAGGGCTTGCACATCATACCACACAAACTATAATACACACCTGGGTCTGAATTTCAGCTTGATGTGTTTATCGTTCAGCATGGCCACAGTTGGTTCCACAGTGATTTTTTTTCTCGAGTGATCTGTGGAAAAGTTACCCTCACAAACAGGATTTTAAAGTTTCTTATAAAGACACAGGATTCAAATGACGAGATATAGCATATTTCTGCCTCGGCAAATATGTTTTAACTTGTTCTCTAAATGCATTTTCTGTTACCTCTTTCTTTGTTCTTTCTATTTATTTATTTATTTGTTTATTTAACCTGGAAACAGAATTAAGTAAAATCCTCGAAACAAACAAAATTCTGGAATCAGCAGAGGAGAACAACATATGAAAATATGTCTTGAAGGAAATAAAATATGTAAAAAGCACTGGATTAAACTCCCGCTTTCTCAGATGGTCAAACTACACCCATGGAAATTAGGACAAACCCCAGTGGAATATCTAAGAAATACTAAAATTGACGTCTTCATGTATGCACCCTCCCTTTTTTTCCTAATGGAAGCGGTGTATATGTCCGAAAACAGACCCTTCGGTGGTAGCTTGCCTATTTCGGTATTTGAGGTCTGTGGGGTACGGCTCCCCTCTAGCAGCACAGCCTCAGGCGAGGATGCTGGCAGGAGTGCAGCTGCCCCAGCGACCCCTCTGTCGGCACCCCCCCGCTGGGTGACCTCGGGGCGGTGCTGCCTCGCTTTCCAGAGCCCAGCCCCGCGGGGGCAACACCCGACGGGACGCCAGGCAGCCCACGCTGGGTCACCCCGTACCTGGAAAAAAAGCGCAGGCACAAAGGCGTGAGGCCACTCTCATCGGATGCTGCTACAGACCACGTAGGCGTTTCATCGGGCGGAGCAAACGTGGAGCCGGCAAAGCCGCTCTCCGGGCCGGCCACCCCCGGGCCGCCCCGGCTGGGATGCCCGCTGCCCGGGAGGGGAGGGGAGCCGGGGGTTGTGCAAAGCCTCAGCGCCTCCTGTTGTCCGGCTCGGGCTCAACTCCCTCCTGAGGTTGCTCCCAGAGGTGAGAGCACATGCAGGATCCTCTCTTAATCTGCTTAGAGCCTCTCCACTTGGTGTATAATAAGCAAGCCCGAGTCAGAGCCAGCTGCTGCTGGAAATTCTCTTCAGCCCGGTTGCTGTGACGCAGCCCTGGTGGAGAAAATACTCTCTTAAGTCCAGAAGAGGTTCAGGACGCTCCTGCCCACGGCCACAGGAAAAAGCCGGTATTTCAGTAGTTGTCCTTGCCCTGCACTTGAGCCTTTATGTAGTGAAGCCCTATGTAGGATGCTCTGCGAGTCCAGCGGGATTTATCAGTATCCTTTGCAGCAGGCTCAGCAGAGAAACATTCTCATAGAATGCGGGACGCTGTGTAGTAGCTAGGAGTTCTCCAGTCGCCCCTAGCTGATGAGTTTTTCAGGAGTCAGGTCAGTAGCACTGGCCCCAGTTACACAGAGCCTTTCCCCAGCTCTGGTTCTAGTAGCACCAGTTTCTGTACACTTTTTTGTTGTTGTTGTTTATTTGTTTCTTCTTTTTTTAATTTTTTTTTTCAGGGCGAGCTGTTAGTGCAACCTGGAGAAAGCGCAGGCTGAGGTGAGCTCCGCTTTACCCGGCTAGATGGGATCAGGGTCTCAGCTCTTGGCTCCACCAGTGCGCTTTGCAAAGGGTGCAAACATAAAACCTGACCTAAAAAATACGGGAATATATGTGTGGGGAGCCGGGGCAGGACTTCCAGGGGAGACCGTTTTACCAGCACTGTCAGGAAGAGCAGAGCCCCGCAAAGGCCACTCAGCAAAGGGTTTTGGGAATCTCGTCGCTGTCTGGCCGGGCCGAGTGGCCTCGGCCCTGGGAACGGGCTTCACGCAGCGTCTCGGGGACCGGAGCTGGCCCCGGCAGGGCGCTGCCCGCGGGGACCGGAGCTCCTCGGCGCCAGTCGCCCAGCGCCGCCCTGGAGCGCCGCCCGCAGGCTCTCTCCCACTCGTGCCCCGGGCAGCAGACGCAGGCGGCGGGAGCTTTGATTTTAAAGTGGAGAGCTGTTTCAGTTCGTTCCGGTCTAAGCTCCCCCTGGCAGCAGCAGCATCTGCCGACCCTTTGCAGGGTCTTACTCGATTTTACCCAAAATACCATTGTCTGTCTTTTGGACGAGATTGTCTCGGCAGTGCTTGCGCTTGGCTGGGCCAGGCGCTTAGCTCGGGAAGGAGCTGTGAGGTTATCTCCGCATCGGTATGCATTCCCCGCTCTATATTGTACAGCCTTCTTTTCGTTTCCCCCGATCTATCTCCTCCAGAGGATCCCTCATACCCGGCTTTCCAGGCTGGCCGAAGCCTGTGCAGCGGATCGCCAGAAACACCGTGCGACCCCGCCAGCCTCCCTCAACTTCTCCCCACGATGGGAAATCTCTCTTCCCGTCTGTTTCCAAGCTGGCATCCTTCCCCATTTAAGCGAGCAAACAGTAACCGTGTGGGAACGTGCGTGTGCCCAGAGCCGGGTGCTTTGGACGGAGAAGGACCCTGGGTGCTCGGGGAGCAGGGGTCGGTGACTGCCAGTAGCGCCTCTCCTTCTGGGGGGAGCCCACAGAGAAGGCGTCCGATCAGGGGGCTGTTTTCCCTCCCTCCCTCCGCCCCTCATACAGGCACAGCCGCCCCGGTTCTGTGCTCCCACGGCTGAGTTCTCATTTAGAAGAGCACATAGGGGTTCCCTCAGACACGCCCGGAGTAGCCTCCGTCGGGGCGGTCGCTCCCGCGCCCCTGCCCGCGGAGCTCACGGACGAGAAGGTGCCTTTTCACCCTCCTCTCGCTCGGGCGCAGGGCCCGGGCAAATGAGGGCACTGCATGGGGTCAGCATTTGCTTCTGAGCTTTTGCCGAGTGAGAGTACTCTTCCAGTCTTCGACCGTGACGATCAAGTCGCCTTCTTCCTCCGACCGGCCCAAGGTAGGGCACCCCCTTTTCCTACAGCACCTCTTCCTCCCCAGGAGCCGTAGTCTGCTTCTGCTGGGCGGATTAGACGTGCCCTCTCCGCCGCACCACCCACGGCAGGGAGGGCCGGGCGTCTCACCCCTCTCGGCCGGGCCCTGCCTGCCCGCTGCCGGGCCCTCGGCCACGGCTTTCCAGCCCCTCGGCCGCCGCCTCCGGGTGCAGAGGCTCCGGGACCTGGGCAGGGCCGCCCGGCTGCGCGGCCCCTCCGAGACCCAANGGCCTGGCAGAGCGGCCATGAAAGGAGCGCGGCCCCTCCGAGACCCAGTCCTGCCGCGGCCGCACCCTCGGGGCCCCGGGCAGCGCACCGGGGGCCGCCGGGCCTGCGGGCTCCCACGGGTCACACTCAGGGCCGTGCTCCTTTCATGGCCGCTCTGCCAGGCCCTGGAGACATAGTGTAGCTCGTTACAACAGTGATGTTCCGTTGCATGATATTTTATTATTTTATTTTATTTTATTTTATTTTATTTTATTTTATTTTATTTTATCCAATTAATTGCATTTCATTTTCTAGGCATCCTGCAGAGCTGATACCTTAAGACTTGAGCGACATAAAAAATAATATCCCACCATCTAAAAATACTCATGTATCTGACCAATTAAAGGAGAAAGGGGAACAAATTATGAAATGAAAAATTATGAGTGCTGATATCTGATGGTTACAGTGATGAGAATAAAGAAGCTTCTGTTTTGTGTTGTTTTGGGTTTTTTTTTCCTACAGTGTAACAAAAGAGTTCTTAACTAGGTAAATCATTACGTATTGTAAACAACCAGTTTATTTTTGCTAATATGGTTAGATGTATGTGTGCTGTTTTCAGAACTCCAGCTGGCAGGATGCCCACACTTCAGCATGTGCTTGACCAAGTGTGTTTTGCTTTATGCAAGAATAAATGCACTTGATAATTATCATTTGATTCAAGAGCAGCCATATAGGTATTTATTTAAGTTATAGTTTGTTTTATTTATGTTATGATATACTGAAACATAAATGTAAATGCTTCTGTTGTGTATTTCAACCAGTGCGTCTTTTCTTGTTCAATTACTTGATATTTTTTTGAAAATCTTGTTTGGTTTAATTTTTTTTAAGGGTGTTTTGTTTTGAAGTAGCCACAGTACTATGGCATGGAAGAAACAGTATCAGAAGAGATGGGAATATGCTTATGCAGAGATAAACAGAAGTACTTAGATGGCACCCACTTTGTAGAATCTCACCGAAGTTCCAAAAATCGTGTTTCAGGATACATACGTATTTTTGCAGGAAGCAAAGAAAGCAAATTAAGGCAGTGAGTGCAGTTATTCTAAATAAAGTGGTATAAGAAACAACACTTGATAGGAGACACACCTATGCCTGAATTCTAGAATTATGTCTTTGGTAAAGTTGCCTCAGTAACTTAATGGACCAAAATCTGCCTCCCCTGCCCCAACAATATCTGCTGCTCAAATCAAAGGTATTTCAACTCTCCAAGAGTCTTGTTTCCCCAAAACCTGCAGTGAGTTATCTTTGAGAATATCTGCTTTACTGATAAAACCCGATATCTATGTATTGGACAATAGATTCAGGGCTGATCAGCTCTTTGTAATATTCACCTTAATATACTACTCCAGTTTTTTTGCAAACTGACTTTCCTATGCAGAAAGTAGACTTGGTTTGATACCTTTAATTTTGAGCAATGGAGAGTGAAGGAATGCTACTTTTCTTTCAGTGCATACCAATATATTTTCAAATTGTTTGCTATCTTCTACTTTACCTGCAAAAACTATTTATTTTGCTATCTCTGTCTCTACAGCAGTTCTGCAGAAAAGCATTGGGAGATACCAGGATCCATTCTAGATGGCTTTCTTGGCCAACAGCTCTGAAGAATCAAATGTTCAAAATAAAGGCTTATTTAAACTCCTCCCCAGGGAGCAGTTCCACAGTGTTATCCAGTGTTGCAGTTCCTAGAGCATAAATTATTTCAAGCTGCATTCATTACTTGTTTTCTTGAGCTGTATTAACATGGACGGTGAGCAATTGTGGGATGTGTGGCAGCATTTTCATAGATCTACAGAAACACTGGCCATTTACTCCACGACAGGACATAATTACCCAGTGTATAGCAAAAATGATGTTTGCCCTGGAAAAGGTTGATCGGAGACCCTGACACAGTCTGTAGTTTTACACAGAAATGTGAGAATGTAAATATCAACTGGTAACATCCTAAAATCATGAGATCCATAAAATAGTATAGTCAACCAGTGCCTATGGGAAAGTAGAGGAAGGTCTGGATTTAGTAAAATGTTTAGAACTTCTCAAGGGAAGGAGCTGTTCAGTATTTTGAAGAGTGGTTCATTATTCCAGCAGCTGGTCTAAGCTTCTGCTGCTGCTTCGAGTACTTCAAGAGTGGATTTGGAAACTGCTGAGTAGTTTAAAGAGACTGACATCATGAAGATTTTTTCCACATGGCTTCCAATCACCTGGATTCAAATCTCTGTGCAGCTACAGGTGAGACAAGGTAAGAATCAGATTTAATGCATTCCTCCTATCCCTTTCTAGCCAACAAGGCATCTGCCTAAGTATTTCTGCCATGTAGTTTCAGGTTTACTCCTTTTTATGTGTGAAGATGGGTTGGTTGAGAGGGAATCTGAACTTTCCTTCACCTCCTCCTAAAGAGAAAACTCCTCTCTTCCATCCAGACAGTTTCATAGCTCATCAGTTGGCTTTGCCATTAACCATTGAACAAACCATTTTCCCCTTTTCAAAATCTATGAATATTTGTTCCAAAATCCATCCATTCCCAGAAATCCTTTAAATCTTTTCTAACATTTTCCTTAGAAGTAGCTGGAACTTCAGCCTCTGCAGACAACCCTCCCTGCCCTTTGAGGGTCATTTCTTTTTGTTGCTGTGATGTGAAGATTTTTCTTGTGATTAAGTGGGATTTTTACATCCACCAAAGTGAGTCTTCAGCTGTGAAACCTGAGATCTACAAACACATATATATCTACACCTATGTATTTGCCATCAAGCTGTTGTCCTAAGAGAACAAAAGAGCTGGACTGGAATGGCCAACTGGAAACTTGCTGTATTAACTGAAAGACAACAGAGAGTAGAGGTATTATACATGTTTGATATGATCAAATATGATCAAATTTTAAAACTAAAGTAAGCAAAGGTACAGTCCCAGAAAAGGCTTTGTCAGGTGTTTAGCTGTAATTTCTCTGTTTATTGCTTACAGCCTTATTCAAAGCCAGGAATGTCTCTGACCTTGTGGTTATAATAACAGCCCTGTGTGATGGAATTTCAGAAGTAACTCATTTAATTTCACTTGGGCTATATAATAAAATAGCATATACTTGGAAATATTACAGTCATGTCATACTAAAAATAAATCTGTGAATCCTTATCACTCAAAATGACCAAGTGATTCTCTCATCATATTGATCTTCTCATTATAAATATGTTTTAAAATAAAAGAGCTTCATCTTGCTTTCAACTTTGTATTTATATCTATTTTGAATTATATTATATTATATTATATTATATTATATTATATTATATTATATTATATTATATTAGGAAATGCCATTGTTCTTAAATGAGGAGAGGAGAAAAAAAAAGATAAAGCCCAAAATCCTAGGAGGAAGAAAAATGTTAACTATTTCTGCTGGCATGGCACTGGCAAATACAGACATCTTACAATCATAATGGAGATTAGTAGAGCTGGGTGTGCATATTTGTTATGGATCAAATATAGGATATAGTGATTAGAAGAATGACAATGCTTTCAACACTCACAAAGGGATTGAATGTGTGATTTATAATACTAATTCCACAAAACCTTTCCATGGCTGCTTACTGCACAAGGGATTCAATATAGATTGATCACTGTGAAAGAAAAAAAAAAGTATTTCCCTCAGCTCAGCTGCATGCAACTAACAAAAAGTCTTTTCAGTATTGACACTGCCTGATTTAAGAGATAACCCCTCTGCTGTTTACTCTACTCTTCTGCTACAAATTATTGTCCCCACAGTGTAACTGTCAGAGAACTTTTTGTGCTACATTCCCAATGCCCATAATTCAGTATTTTATCTTATAATTAATCCACTTACTCTGATTATTTATGGCCATTTTATATATATACCTGGCAGAAATGTTAAAGATGTTGATGCCCTGGAAAAGCAAACAGTATCCTGTATCCTGAGGATACATACCTCTGATTTTCTATTTACTATCAGTCAGAAGCACAAATTCAGTTATGAATTTACCACTGTTCTACTAAGGGACTTTAGACAGTCATTCAGTCTCTCTTTGTTCTGGTTTCTAAAATGGAATAATGCTACTTGGACATCATGGCAAAAATGTATTTGTTAATATGCTCTTATCCTTTCTAGAATTATTGCATTAGGGAGTAGATTTGAGCACATGCACTGCCATTCTGAGGTAGACTAGATCAGTGCTTTGGCTGTAGCGCAGCAGAAGGGAGAATGCAGCACCTCCCAGCAGGGCTGAGGAGCCTCTGGACTATGACATATGCAAAGATTTTCACAGCCAGCTGGAAAAGCATACCACAGTGAGGCTTAGCGTTTAGTGTCAAACTAGATGCGAGCCACAGAGCTAACGAAGTAGTTACGCTCTTACTTTCCTTTTTACTTTAAACAATAACTACTCATCTTTCCAAGGACTCACTGTGGTGTTTTCTTGAGAGACCATACCAGGCTGTAGGTATTTCATATGCACCATGGTGTCCTGATTTCTGGTTGTCTAGATGAAGGTGGCTGTTGGAAGCATGGTTAACTCCAGTTGCCTCCCAGTGTCTGTGCGGCACTATGTTCATCTCACTCGATCATGTACTTGGATCATGGAAGCAATGTGCACTGGGAATGGGTCTTCCTACATGACGTGGACTCAGACAGTTTCAGAGATGAGGAATTGCATTTTTAATTTCTCCAACCAACTGAACATTTTTTTAATGATTGCTTTTCTTCCTAAGGAGAAAAAACACCCTTCCTTATAACATTAGTAGACTAATAACTTAGATAACACAATTTATGTGACATTAGAAAGCTTAGTGATCTGGTGAGGCCTAATTATAGAAAAGAATAATGTGTACCCAGGGACTGAACTTGCAGAAGGTTTTCCAAATCTAGATCCATTTGCTAACTATAAAGATTAATCTACTGATTAAATTTTGGACTTTGCAATCTTCAGAGACAGGGCTTAACCTGTTTAACTAAATACTTAATGTTAATAAAAACTCCCACCCTCAGGCTTCACATATCACTGTGATCATTAAGGGGTGATAATAATAATAATTGGGGAAAGGGGGGAAAATGCTTTCCCTGTTTTCCTGTGTATCAGAGATGAGAATCTCTGCAGTTGTCATCTCTGGAGCTCAAGCTAAAGGATCTAGAGATCTATAGATCTAGGATCTATATTGGCAACAATTTCTCCAAGAATAGCTACTAACGTCATGTGTAGCTTAGTAGGGGAAAAACATAGCATTTGGGGCTTAACTTGACATCAGATCCCCTTGGGTGTTTGCTTGTTTTGCTTGCAAGACCTAGAGACTATTAACCCAGGAGATTTTGTGAACCAAGGCTTGAACCTTTCTCACAAGCCAATTGCATTTCCCAGGAACCAGGCCCTGCTCTTCTGCAAGCAGAACTGACAGCCAGCAGATAGAGTAAGATAACACAGCATATTCATTTGCCATTTTATCACCACTATTAACCTAAAGAGGAAATTTGTGTCTAAGGTTTTTTCCTTCCCCCTAAGACTTTTTTTTTAATGCAAATCCTTCTTGTCATTCAGCAGGTTCTTACTGCAACTTCCTGATGCAAATGCCTCTTCACATGCAGGGCTTTTTCTTCCATATCCCACTGTGACTCCTGCAGAGACGAACTGTTCTAGGTAAACGAAATCATTGAAGCTTTACTTACTGTTTAACTAGTTTGAAATGAATCTGTTCTCTAGGCTTACATCTGCATTAAACTGCTAATAGGATTCATCTTCAATGTGGCAATCGAACACTTCATTCCTGTTCTGAACTACTTTAATGGCCTGGACTGCTAACAGGAATCCTTCAACATAGAACAGCTATTTGATATTCTACCTACTGCTTCTCCAGCTACTCTGGGATTCTTGCTAGAGAGGGAGAGTGGCAAATTAGGCACAAAATAGAGAGGCTTTCTAGGGAATATTACTGGGCTTTCATCAGTTATCTTGCTATCAGAAGAGAAAACTTGCTATTAATTAGCATGTAGTGACTGGCTAATGACTTTTTCATCTTCAACAGGTTTTCAGTTGCATTATCAAGCTAAAAGTTGGCCATCTAGCCTCGTGTAAGTTGCATTTTTTGCAAGAAAGACACTGGCTACCCCTTGAACTCCAGGAATACAATGAGGCAGGAGAAAAAAACCTACAAAAACGTAGCTAAAAGCTACGAAGAAAGAAGATAATAGGAGACATTTGCCTGTTAGACCAGTGGAACTTTTCAATCAGTTTAATGCCATATTTGAATCCAATATCTGCAGTTAGTCCCTACAGTTTCTTGTTATCACATTGATGTTGAAGATTCCAAAGTGGGAAAAGGGAAAGAAAAAAAAAAAGCTTTATTTTTAATCATAATAAGAGACTTAAGTGGATTACAATCATAATTCTGTGAACTGTTACAATCCAGAGAATCATGGAAATCCCAGCACTTTGCATTCATATGTGCAGGAAACTACTTTTCCCCCCCTTACTGCTATAATCTGCTTTGTTTTGCATGTGTTCTAGACCATCAGCCTTCTTGGGAACCTGGTCAGTGTGACATTGTAGGTTTGTGCCATGGTTATGGTAATGGTTATGGTTGTATCTTGAAACATTCAGTTTGACTTTCCACATTTTCTTTAATTTGTAAGTAATTTTTTTTTATTTCTTTCCCAAAGTTTGATGATTTTTGGCATGTGTTATCTTTCCTGTATTTGCTGGACACTGAAACACTCTTTTTTTTTTTTTCATCCGCTTATAGTTCAGACTTTACATTTGAAAAGAACTACTGTTAAAATTTAACTTTCACCAGACAGCTATCAGATACGTTCATCATCCCTGTTCTCTGAAGGATTGGCTAGTAAAACTGCAAGACATGGGGCCAGGATTCCTCTCAGAGAACTGGTTTCAGACTTTTTGCTCATTTAATACTGCAAAGCTGTTTGGTTTATAGACTCTGAGATGGAGTTTCTCCTATTGCAAGCAACTGCTATTACTGAAAATAAAATCCCAAACCCAGAAACTTTATTGATGATGACGAGTGAACCACACACAGCTGACTGGGGCTTTCATCTCCAAGCTGAGATTTTGACGATAACAAAAATTAGTTTTGTAAAAAAAATGTGACTACAATTGCACCAGGAAGCGACTGCTATGCGTAGTGCACAAATTCCTAGAAGTGCCGTTCATATGTTTGGTTCTCAGGGCAAGGCTTTAAAAGAGCCCATGGCTGACAGCAGAGCGAGGGTTGCCATACACAGGAGAGAAATGAGGCTAAAAAGACACAAACCCCTTGCCCATCCTACGCATTTCAGGATCCCGCGGGTGAGCTGGAAGAAACATGTTTCTGATGACATCCGCAGATGAAGCTGACCATTTCAGCTCACTTAGGAGAGGAATGTCTCACCAATGCCCCACTCATAAAATACTTCACCGTCCCGGTCTCTCGGTGCGGCGTGTCCGCGGGCCGTTCCCGCCAGGAGAGAGCGCTCTGCAGGGGTGGCAGCGGGCACTGCCCGCTCTCTAGAGTCCCGATCGGGAGCGCGTTGCTCGGGTGCGGAGCGCGTCCTTGCCCCGCGCCGGCGTCAGAGGGAGCGGCGGCGGCTCGCCTCGGGACAGCGAGGCCACCAGCGAGGAGGCCCTGCGGGACAGGCAGGACTGGGACTTGGAGGGGCCCAGTGGTCACTGGTTTTGTTGTTTGGTGGGTTTTTTGTTTTGTAGGTGGAAAGCATTTTGTGGTTACTTCGAGAAACTGTTGAGCTTTGTACTTGCTCTCTTTTTTTTTTTTCTGTTTGAGGTTTCCTTCCAACATATACTCCGAAATTAGAAATTATTCAATTGTTTCCTGATGTAAGACGCTGATAGCCATTGCTGGTGCTTCATAACACTTGTTTGGAACAGTCTTGTTAACACCGATGAGACCCTTTGTGAAATGAAGGAGCCCTTGCAAGCTGACGCCTCTGTGTAAAATACGGATCCTCATTTCTGCTTGAGTTTACAGACTGCATACAGTAAGAGAAAATTGCTAGAAAACATCAGTTCTCAGGACTGAATTATGTGGAAGCACTGAATATGATTAAGGAACATGAGACTATATGCGAGGAATCTCAGTGGGATAGTCTGAAGATCAAACAAGCAATAGTTACTGCTCTCAGAAACATGAGCATTTAGCCCTTATCGGAAGATTTAACACCAGATCAATTGCATCAGTTAAGAACATTATCCTCTCCAGAGGTCGAAGAGTCCACATGAGCCTGTCATGAATATAAATAAAAATATTCTTAATTAATTCATTGGGTGTTCTGAAGTTCACAGAAAGTAAGGGTGCTTTCTGAAGCAAGAGATATGAAAAAACAAACTCCTGACTCAGGGTGATGAGAAGAAGAAATAAATCTATAGAAGAAGACGGTACTGACAAAAAATTAGGGAAGTTGCTCTGGAAAAGTCAACAGAAAAAATGGTCATGAAAGTACAGTTGTAACTCTGCCAGTAATGGTGCCATTTGCAGGTATCACTAAAAAGAATTGTAATGTTCAAACACCCAGCACCACCTCAGAAGTCAAGTTACTCCGGGTTTAATTTTCATGTTAATAGCTCCCTTATCTCATTAGAAAAGGCAAAAGCTGTGAGTAAAGTTAAGGATTGAGTGTGTATGCTACAGATGGATCTTCAGAATTTAAAAAGAGATAAAACTCAAGAAACAGGTACACTCATTAAAGATAGCATTGAATTTAGCTCTACAGATCCTGATACAAGTAAAAGCATTTCAAGAAAAGTAAAAATAACTAGGGAAAACTGTAAGAGACACAGAGTGATTTCAAAAGCAAAGCGACAAGATTTAGATGTTGAATTGAGAAGGATTCTGGGGAAAGGAGGTAAGTAGCCAAGTGTGAGGTCTGCTCAAGAAGAGTTGGAAGAGGCAAGGGATGACTAGACCAGACATTTCAAAAATATACGAGAAGAACTTCCAGCAGAGCAAATCTGAAGAGTCTACTTCCACCCCAGTGCTGCCTGTGAAAGTGGTTGCAAGGTCTATTGATGAAATAATTGCTTCCCTGCCGTCTACTTCTCCATCTCCCTCAGACCAGATGATCAAAGAACTCCTGGAGAGTGTTCTTGGCCAGAAATGCCACATAAAATGGAACTAGATGAACCAGAACAAGAGCAATATTTTTTCTTGGGTAAATATTACTTTTATAAGAGTTGTATATTTTTTTTCCAGCTCCTACAATGTGTTACAACACAGAAGCCAGACAAAACAAATGGATCAAGACATTAATGTATCATAGAATATTCTTCACTCTTTCTTCTGCTAGTTTTTTTTATGTCCCTTAAAAATGAAAATGACCCAATATCAAAATACATTAGAACATTACCTCTTTTGGTGTGTTATTTTTATTATATTGCTTATAGTTTGAAACATATTTTTCTTTATTCTCCTTTCCCTTTTTAAGCTGACATATTCCAGTATGACGGATGAAAAAGTGCATTATATGCATTTGGAATATCATTGTAAGCTTTTAGTTTTCTTTTAGTTATTGTTTAGCTTGTGCAATCTTTGTAAGACAATTTTTTTATTGTAATAGTTATGTAAATCATGTAAGCTGCTGTAAGAGAGTTCCTTTAATTAATTACAGCAGGTGATATCAGTAATACTAGCCATCTGGTAGATGTTAGAGAATACTTTCCTAGATTTTCACCAGAAGTTTGCCAATTCATTTGTTAACTAAATTATTGACTTAGTATCAGACGGCATTTTGTCCTCTCTAGGCAGAGCTGATAGTTTTGTTTCAGTTCCAAGACAGCTAAAACATACCATACCTTACATTCCCTAAATGTGAGTTTGACTCTTTTTTGATTGAATACAAAAACTAGAAGAGAAAAAAGCCCACCCGAACTGAGTTAATTTAAATGAGAAAGTCCATGAGTAGCAGTAGTGTCAAACTGCATTTCCAGTAGATTTATGTCCTTTGATTTGATTTTCTTCTGAGAGCAATTTTGTGTGATTGAGGCATTTGCAGTGTCTCCACTATCTGTATATTTTATGGTGTATTTCAATTGGCATTGAAATCAGAGAAGACTTTTCTCAGTGAGGCAGCATTGGGATGATGCCTCTTCATTGCTTGACTTGTATTTTAGGGACGTAATAATTTGGGACTGTTTGGTTGGAATTTGTCCATTGATTACAAAAATTCTTCAGACAGATGTGAAGAGGGTTAAAGAATTATTAGTCCTGGAAAACCGTTGTTTAACTGAGCAGAAATAATTAGTAGTGATTGGTAACGTGTGCAGAGTTTGTAGTTTTCTTACATTTTTATAAATCTGTCTTATGTTTTAGGTAAGATTTTCAAAGTTTGGCCTCTGCCAAGTCCTGATTTGTGAAGTGAACTGATTTTTTGTTGTTTGTAATGTGAGTTGCTGGGCTCTGAGCTTTGAAAATCTGATCTGGGATAATGTGATATTTAGTTCTTTATTTCTAATATGTGATCAAGCAGGTTAAAAATAAAATTAAAATTTGAACCTAGTGATGTCTTTTTTTTCAGTTTTTTGTTGTTTAATTTTTTTTGGGTATGGATATATGAACACTAGTGAGGATGAATGAGACTCTTCTTGCTGATTACCTTTTATTTGAATTCAAAGGCTTTTGCAGCAGGTGTCTTTTGAACTTAAGTGACCTTATAATTAGGTTGAAGACTTCAGCAATTCTTTATTATTATTATTATTATTAGTAATAGTAGTAATATTAGTATTATTAGTATTATGCATGGGTTATTTACTTTATACTGAGCTTCATAGCTTACATTCTCTATTGTTTTAAGTGAAGAAAGAAAAGAATGGAGCTAAAATGAAACCCTTCTCTCAGAATTAAATGTGTTTTTTCATTTCTTGTACACACACGCACACAAAGAAATTATATTCTCTGTCTTATTCTCCATCTTGCATTAATGACTGGTTAGCATTGACACCTTACAGTGTTGCTGAGGGGGCTAAGTGCTGGATTTCCTCCTGCACTAAAATAGCATTATCTGGGAATAAAATGCCAACTTGGTGGGACATTATTACTTAACCCTGTGTCCTCTGAAGGAAATTGGTTATCAGTTATGTTTCCTATCATATTTTCTGTGAAAACATAGGGTTAGGGTTTAGTGTTTAGCATTAGGTTTAGAGTTAGGGTTAGGTTTATGGTTAGCGTCAGGATGTTAGGGGTTAGGGGTAGGGTGAGGGTTTGGGGTTAAGGTTTAGGGTTTAGGCTTAGGGTTAGGGGTAGCGTTAGGGTTAGGTTTAGGGTTAGGAGTTAAGTTTAGGGTTAGAGATAGGGCTTAAGTTTAGGGGTTAGGGATAGGGTTAGGGTTTAGGGTTAGGGTTTTGGTCTAGAATATGGGTTAGAGTTTAGGGTTTGGGTTAGGTTTAACATGAGTCTTAGGGGTTAGGGTTAGCGTTTAGGGTTAGTGTTTAGTGTTTAGCGTTAGGTTTAGCGTTAGCATGAGTGTTAGGTTTATGGGTAGGATTAGGGGTTAGGGTTAGGGCTTAGGGTTAGGGTTAGGGGTTTGGGTTACAGTTAAGGTTAGGTTTAGGGTCAGGGGTTAGGGAGCGACTACAGTCAACATGGTTAATCATAGCAAAGGCTGTAGCACTTTCTGCCACTTGCCAGAGGGAGCTGCTCTCTCTTCAGGGGTGGGCTCTACCACTCATGGACACCTGGAGATTTTTTTTTTCTGCAACAGTTAACTCATTTTACATTTTGTATAAAATAATATTTTTTTTCATGAAATTGCATGAAGCTGCCTAGGGGAGATCTTGGGTAGATGGTTTATGGTTGTGGACTTCTGAAATCTATCTGCTTATTTTCTCAAAGTAACCAGTTGAGTTTGTTACTTTTCATCAACAATCATTGTACAGTTCCTTATAATCATTAGGCCCACATAATTTATGGTTGTCTTAAAAATGCTACAAACTTTATGGAGTAGGGAGTATGTTTTTACACTCGAGTCTAACAATGTTGGAGATTAATCGTTATTAGGTCAGCAAGCTGCTGTTATAACATGAAAACAAATTTATTTTAATCAGATAGATTGTAGTCTCCCAGAGTTTCAAGCTTTGTCAACAGGTTATTAGCTATGTTTGTGTATGAATTCACCATGTTAAAATATATTTGTATACTTGCTTGTCTAGAATGACTTTATTTTGCCATTTTTCCGTGTCATTTCTGCACTTTTTTATTCAAAACACAGAGAAAAATAATTTCCTTTAATCACATCCAACTACCAAATGAGGAATCAAAGAATTGCCAGATAAAAATATTTAAATCAGATATCTTTAGAGGTAATTATTAAAAAGCAAGCCCAAAGAACAAAAATAATAAATCCTTAGGTTTTTTTATATAACGGTTCATAAACTTCATAAAAGACTCTTTTCAACCACAAAGGGTACCACAAACTTAGCAAAATGACTGAAAATGCTAAAATGGTTTGTGATGAGTTATCAAGGTGCTGGGGGTACCTAAATAATTTTCTACACCTCTGGGAGGATTGTCATGTCCAAAAAAGATTTTTTTTTACCGGCACAGTGAAAGTTTTGATCACTTCTTAGGTTAAAATACTGGTGCAGGAAACAGCTCCCTCAAGGATGGGCAGAATGCTCAAGAACAGATTCCCACAGGAATTAAGAGTTGCCACAGTTCTTTTATCTCCCAAAGTTCATATCACACCTCTTTGGCCTTGTTTTTGTTAATGCAAACACATGGCCAATAGTACGTATATTGACAGTACACATAATTTTATTAAAATAACACAATAGTGTTGTGCCTGTGATTCAACCAGGGTGAATGGACAAAAGAGAAAACACCACACCCAACAAAGGAAAGCAATCACATACTATGTACAGGTGTCTACAATGAAATTAAGATAATATTTGCTCATATAATTCTGTTGGTTTTGACAGAGCAGGAAAATTAATATGTATAATTTGCATATTATGCAATACTTTAGAAACATAAGTTGATCCAGCCAGGTTGAGTGAAGGGCTTTGTGAAAATTTCTCTTTGATTCCATGAACTGGATAAATTGCATATGGAAAGAATCACAGTCTGCTTAAATGGACTGTAATGATTAACAGTCCTTGGTAATCGCCATGCCTCAAAACATGCATGTATTGCAAAGAAGAGGAAGGCTGGTTGGTATAGCTTGAGAAGACAATGCTGTCTGTATCTCTTTCTTTTAATCTGAATTGTTTCTCCACTCCTGTATTTTAGTGCATTGTTCTTATGGTGATGAAAAAAATAAGTCATATGAATTGCTTTTTTCATAAGCTGTCTTTTCTGTCAAAGGTAGATAAATTACTAAGGTGCTGGTTAAAAGCAAGGCACCAGTATGTACAACATACTGGTTGTTGTACATACCATAGGCCATAGCTTTTTATTGTTTTCTAGTTTACATTTTTGTGGTGTTATATGCATCTGTCACTTTTTGTTAGCTTACAGACTCCATTTTTCCTTTTCATTTTCTAATATACAAGAAAAAATGTTGCAGTTCAAACCATTCTTCTAACATGGTATTAAAATTTTGCCAAAAAGCCTAGGACTTAAAACCCAGTATTTTTAAATTGATGGGTGGATAATACACTCAGTGGAATAAAAAATCTACTGTGTAGAAGATTTTTGTATTAAAAAGCAAGTGGACATTTATAGTGTCAATAAACTATGATGTGACAGACTGTTTCTAATACAAGTTTTACTGGTAGCTTTACTTCATTCTTGCATTAGCTTATGACTTCTTTCCCCAGAAATATTTAAAATTTCAGTAGCAGTTTTAAAGAACAGTACTCTGAAATGAAATGTATCTTCGATGTGATACTTGTTTGTTGCTGCTATCTTTGGCACTGCGCTCCTCAAGGCAATGTGTGGCACAAGTCCGTGTGTGCTAACCAGGAGCTCAGAATGCACACTGTCCTTAAAACTATCACCTGCACTGACAGCTGTTGCTGCATGTTAATTCTGTTTTCTTTTTTTTATTTATTTAGTTAGGTAGTCTGTATCCAAGAAGGGGAATTATTGAACTGCTGCTTTGACGAGCAGGAATGTCTGTGAACTAAAAACAACTTTAAATTTTGTAACTGCTTTCCTGCTCGTGCAGGAATTATAATTTTCTCCTCTGGAGAAAATGATTAACTGAGAATTGCATTCAGCCTGTAAACTTCTCTGCTGTAAGCAGTTTCATGGAGGAGTCATTTATAGTAAAGTGTTAAACATGTATGTAAATGTTTGCAAAAGATGAGCCTAAGATCATTTGTCTCTGAATGCACTTGTTTCTTTCAAACTAATTTGTGTAATGAAGGCTTAAAATTTAATTTACACATATATGTTCTTTTGATTTTGTTTTTTTCTGTAAGGCAGTAATATAATTTCATTTTAGTATTCTTGTTTGACACCAGTTTCCTTCTCCTGGTTATACAATGGGCACCAATAGAACATGAGGAAATAAAAATGGACCTCAAGTCTTGCCAAGTTTTCACAAGCAAGGTTGGTGACATTCTGAATTATCTAGGAATGTTAAAATATGATAAGTTTATAGTGCTTCTATTTGCTTGTGAGTTGTTAAGGTAGGTAGTTCATATTTTAAACTGATAAAACTGGAAAGGAAATTCAACACTCCTTGAAAACATTTTGGTACTTCATAAATCACAAGTATAACCCTTATTTTTCCCTCTTTCTTTTTTGTGTCTCTTGTTCTTTCCTTTTCATATGGGATTTGATTTTCCAACTGCTGGATATGAAGAATTTGGCTTTTATTAGGTAACATGCTGATTAGGGAAATGAAATCATAAGACATCCATCTATATTCATGTGTATTAGTGCCCATCATTCTATGCTTGTCATTCAAACTGTTTTCAAAATTCAAATATTTGAACTTAGATGTGTTTGGGGAATTGCTTAATGTTTAGAGGCATTACTGATTTATTTGCTTTAAAAGATCATATATCTGTAGATATAAATTTATGATATATGTTCTTTCTTATGTTTAGCTGTTTTTCTTACCAGTGCAGTCTGTAGGAGAAACAGACCAGACCTTTGATGAGAAATTTTATAAATGCTATTATTTAGTGTTAATTATCATAGGTCCTTTTCGTATTACTATGTTTATTTTTGGAAATCTAATTAGCTGAGGAAATATTGAGGAAATATTTGGCTTAAGATAAAATTGATACAATGTTCTAGGTATTTTGTAGATTTTGAAAGAATAATTGCTTATAATAAATACTGTGCTGAATTGCCTGTCAGGGAGGACAAAAATGTTTTAAAGTTTTTTTTTACATTCATGTTTTACATCAATTTTTTTTAATCTTTCCCTGAGAAGTTCAGAAAGAATCTCAAGCAGCAGAAAATAAATCTTGGCCTAAAGATGAGCTGTTAACATATAATAAGCAGGTGAAGCACGTAAGCAGGTTTAGTACTATTGTGAGATGGTGTTGTTTTTCCCATGCTTAGGGTTTTGATACTTTATAGCATACAGAGGTCTGCAAGCTGTTTCCTTACCACCTGCTCTTTAGAAAAAGATTTTCTATAAAGCAGGTCTTCATACTGGTCTTGCAGCTTAAGGTTAGAGGAAAAAACAAATTAAGGTTCATTCGGTCAGATGTTGGGTTAGGCTTTTCTTTTATGAGATTGGAAAGAAGATTATACATGGAACAATGTATAAATAGAATCCTAATCTACATTTAACAAGTGGATGCCTTCCTAGAAAATAGTTTAATGCTCAATATCCTTTTAGTTTTGTGATATTTCACATGACAAAAATTGTCATTAGTATATCAATTCTATAAAGCTTAGATTTTTCAGTAGAGAACTTGTATCAAGTGTATACAGACAGTAGGACATATTTGTTGCCAAGATGGAATCATATGTTTTTTCATATGTTGTCAGTTTTTAGCATTCTAGTATTCCAAAGGGATAACCAGACACTAAAATAAAACCCTAATTTAATTCCTTTTTCAGCTTTGATGTAAATTATTACTTTGCCTTAAAATTTTTATTTATGCTTATTGTGAAACAAATAACACTATTTATTACATTCACAATGGTATAATGAGAAGGACAACCAAGAATGAGATGTGTTTCTACTGGGCAGTGTTATGTGCAGAGGTACCAGATAGCTTTAGCCTAAACTTGAATAAATGAGATGAACAAGGTTGGAAAAGCTACATGGGGATGCAGATGCAGGTGTTGAGAAGAAAGAGGTAAAAGATCAGAATGAAAAGAGGATGAAACAGACACACGTGGAATATTTTTTGATGGCTAAATATTTGTGAGTTTGTTGTTTCAAGGTCTACTCATCATAAAGCAGAGGTCTAGTCAAAATGAGAACACATCTGAATGTCTAAGGGCCTTGTTTCAGCTGCTTTTTTAGCTCCTTCCACTGACTGGAGTTTGGCCCCAATTGTGTCTCTTCAAGCTGAGTGGAAAAAGGCATGGAGAGAGGCAGGCATGCGCCTAGAATTCCAGACAATTAGCAACCAAAGATCTTGGTCAGCCAAGATCCAAAGATGCACACACTTTATTCTGAACAGTAAGGGACAGGGAACCTCTGGGAGTGAGTCACAAGGAGATCACAGAAATTCCCCATCAGTCCTGGCACTGCATTCTGCCATGGGGCTACAGTGGACATGCAGTAAAGCCCTAAGTCACCTGAGCAGTTTCAGTTGGCAGGCATTCTTCTACAGAGAAAGATTAATGTTTCCCAGCAGCTTTTGTGGCAGCAAAATTGCTCCTGTTAAATGGGTTAGAGTTCTGTTGAAGATGATGAAAATTAAATTACGTTACTTTTTAAAAATTCTTCTAAATTAAAAAATTATTGCATTTGTAAATTTTCCTTACACTATTTGTCTTTTTGCAGGTCAGAAATGTTTCCAGTATTTCAGTAGAAGTAAAATATTTCAGAAATCTCATTTGCCATCTGTACTTAATTATAATGTTCCATATAATTAGTATTAATCATAGAACATTCAGTTTTGAAAAAACCTCTATGACCATTGAGTTCAATCATTAACCTGACACTGCAAAGTCCTTCACTAAGCCATGTTCCTGAGTGTCACCTCTCCACCTCTTTCAAATGCCTCCAGAAATGCCCCTTCTCTGGGCAGCCTGTTCCAAAGATTGACAAACCTATCTGTGAAGACATTTTTCCTAATATTCAATCTTAATCTCCCCTGGTGCAACCTGAGGCCATTTGCTTTTGTCATAATCTTTGTTCCTTGGGAGAAGAGACTGACTCCCACCTCACTACAACTTCCTTTCAGGTAATTGTAGAAAGTGATGAGGTCTCCTCTCAGCCCCATATCCCCAGACTAATCAACGCCAGGTCCCTCAGCCACTCCTCACAAGACTTGTACTTCAGATGGTTCATGAGTTCTGCTGTCCTTCTCTGGATGTGCTCCAGGACCTCAATATCTTTCTTGCAGTGAGGAGTCCAGAATTGGACACAGAACTTGAGGTGTGGCCTCACCCGTGTCCAGCACAGGGGGAAGATCACTGCCCTGGTCCTGCTAGCCACATCAAATACAGGCCAGGTGCCATTGGTCTTCTTGGCCACCTGGGCAGACACTGCATCATGTCCAGCCACTGTTGACTGGCACCTCCAGGCTGTTTTCCACTGGGCAGCTTTCTAGCTACTCTGGCCCTAGACTCTAGCACTGTCTGGGGTTATCGTGACACAAGGGTAGGAGTGGTGACTGAAATCTAAGGCAATTTGACTTACGGAACCTCATACAACTGATCTTGGCCCAGTGATCCAGCCTGTTGAGATCTCTCTCTAGAATCTTTCTACCCTCAGACAGCTCACTCCTGACCAACTTATTGTTGTCTGAGAACTTGCTGAAGGTGCAGTCCATCCCCTCATCAAGATCATCAATAAAGATATTTAACAGGACTGACACCAATAGTGAGCCCAGGGGAACAGCACTGGTGACAGGCCACCAGGTGGATGTAACTGCAGTCACCACCACTCTCTGGGCTTAGCCATCAAACCGCCTTTATCCAGTAAAAAATGCATCTGTCCAAACCATGTGCAGCCAGTTTCTCCATGAGAATGCTGTGGGAAATGGTGTAAAAAACTTAACTAAAGTCTAGGAACACAATATCGGCCTCCTTCACCTCACACCAAACAGAACATATTGTCACAGGAGATTAGGTGAGTCAAACAGGACCTGCCTTTCACAAACCCATGCTGGCTAAGCTTGATCCCCTGGTTGTACATGCCACGTGATGGCATTTCAGACGATTTTCTCCATGACCTTTCTGGGCACTGAGGCTGACAGGCTTGTAATTCCCTGGATCCTCCTTCAGTCCCTTCCTGTAGATGAGCATAACGTTTGCTACCTTTTAGTTGACTGGGATCTCCCTGGTCAACCACGATTGCTGGTAAATGATTACAAGCCACCTGGTGAGCACTTCCAACAGTTCTCTCAGTACTTTTGGGTGGATCCCACCTGTCCCCATAAAGTTCCGTGTGTCTAGGTGATGTGTCAGGTCACTGATGTTCTGCCCTTGGATTATGGGGGCTTCATTTCGTCTTTCAGATCAGGAGGCTTGGTACCTGGAGAGGAGCTGGTCTTACTGTCAAAGAGTGAGGCAAAGAAGGCACGCTAATAACAATGTTTGTAGGCAGTTTGAAGAGTATACTCTGCAACATCAGTTGATCAGTTGGTTGCTAATCTAAATATGCCAAATGATGTATAAACAATAGACAGTACAGCGTCATTGATGGTAATTTTTATAATATTAAAGAATATAGTAAAATTACTTATTACTTCTAAATTATATAGTATTATTTGACAACAAAACAGTTTCCTAGTCATTTAAAAGTACTGGGATACTGTGATGATGTTTTTTTAGACAGTATTAAATATTTTGAGCATTTTGGCATTTTGGTAACATATGGGTGCTATTGTTGCAACAGCACTCATCAATGTGTTTTCACACTCATCAATGTGTGATCTCACTAGAGAAAGTAATTTGCAAGATTGGCACCTGAAAAAGATAATATACGTTTGGTTGTATTTAACACAAGTACTACATAATTCAACTTGAAAGTGCATACCTTCACTTTTACACACAGAAAGATTAATAGAGATAAATTTTTAGCAAGAGAAATGGTTTTAAAAACTCATATGAACTAGCTAAATACTCTAATGCATCTTGGCACAACTATTTTTAAAGAAAAATTGATTCATTGTGTAGATGAACTTGCAAATTTGATTATACATAAAGCAGCCAGATGAAAAAAAGCAGCTATTTGCTTCAGTCACTGTAATTTTGTTACATTTGTAACTGAATTTTTAAATATTTTGATTCAAAAGGCTGTGTGCTAGTTCACTGGTGTTCCTACAAAGAAAATTGAATAGAATATGAGATTATATAAATTTAAAGAGTCCATGTAATAGTAAGTGTGTTGGGTCATGTTCTCTGATTTTAGTTTTAAGGGAATTCCTCTCTGCTTAGTATAGCCTCCATTATTTATTAACAAGAGAGTGTTGAAGTCTCCATCCATGGTGTGTTTCACAAAATAGGTGAGATCACAGAACTTTTAAACAGGATTTTAAAGTAACAGCTGCTGTAATTTTAGTTTTGGCTGTTTCAATTAGCTATATTGGTGTCTAAGACATCAAATGTTTTTGAGTATCTTCTGTTTCTTTGGATATCACTTGCATGACCTTTTTTTTTTCTTAAATATTTAGTATCTAGACATTTCAAAAGCTGGAAATGGCAATGAATCTAACCAAGTTACTTTTTTTCCTTTAAATTTGACCAGAGATCGTGATGGAAACTTAAGTGACACTCAAATACAAAAATCATAGTCTTATATTTGGTTCATTTTATTGATGCATTTTCAGGTAGACATATTACTTCAAAGTTTTTCTGTATTCTAGAATTTTGTTAGCTTATTGTCTCTGTGTAAAATTTTGATCAGCTATCAGTTTCTCTGCTAAACATTAAATATCTAACCGTTCCTTTGTATTTTTTCATGTATGTGCTGACATAAACAGAGGTGTTTGTTTCAAAAATAAGCTGACAATGTATGAAGCAATGTTAATTTTGAATAAGACTTTGCACAAGGTAGTGACTCATTTAGGTATCTTCTACTGTTCTCACTGTTCTACTGTTTACTTTGTTATTTATGTTCTTTTTTATTAAATATAAGCTTCCACAATTTTTTTTCTTGAAATTATTCCTTCTGAGAACTCAAATACTGTTGAAGTTGTCAATAAATATAGACATTGTGTCCAGTTATGTTCTGGGATAAATAAAGCCTGTGAATGGACAGAGGGTAAAATTCCATAATTTTATGATTAATTTAATCAGATGTGACTGAAATCTAAATTAGAAAGGCATTTTTCTGGAAATAATTGTGTTCTTTGAGTTTCTATAGATTGACAGCCTTCCCAGACTTGCAGAAGTAATTACCATGGTGTAGCAGGAAGAGCTGGGCCCAAAAACGGACTTACTTTTCATATTGAGATAGACTTTTTTTCAAAGCAAAGCACTTCAAATTTCATTTTCCCCTCTGTGTTTTTCTGTTTATGTCTTTTGATGCTATGATCATATTTCTTTATTTTCTCTAACCTGTTTTGTTTTGTTACATATACAAGGTTTTAGGTGGAGTTCAGAAGAATGCTTTCTATTGATGGCACTGCTAGTCTGTTTTAAAGCTATTTGAGAGGCCGCAGGAAACAGAACTTTGAAATCATTGAGGCTGGACTAGACCTCTGGAGGTCATCACAACATGGCAACAGCAGCACAAGGGTATAGATTCTGAGGCTCAGTTTTGTGAAACAGATGCAGATATTTTGATAGCAGTGATGACTTCAGTCCCTTTTCTTTGCTGTTTGCTTTTGCTCCTGGACTACAGTGAGCTGTCCTGGACAAAATTTCTGTGTGGGGATACTCTACAAAGAGAATCAGAGATCTAGATTAATTTCTGTCTTTAGAACACTTTATTATTATTATTTTTTCAATGTGTACCAGTTATTTGATTTATTTTGAAGTGTGAAAAACCATTTTTTTGTGAAACTAAGCACAACTAATAAATAGGAATGAGCAGCTGTGGATGAAAAGAGTAGGAATTCCTTACATATTCCTATTGGTTCCTTTATTTAGTAAATCCAACTTGAAAAACTTTCCAAAAAATATTATCCTTTAAACTATATATATGAATTTGCTTAATAACACAACAAAAATTGCAGATGTTTTCATTCTCTTCTAAGTTTATTAGTTCTGCATACTAATATTATTTTGATGCTAATTTGATTATTCACATTTTTTTGAAACACAGCAGTCTTATACACTATTCAGAAAAAACAATTTAGGTAGAGCACACTGGAAATTTTATTTTATTACACTTTTCTGCTTATTTATTGAATAACTGTGGGCACTGCTGTGATATGTGTAGTGGCAGCAGTTTAAACCACTGTAGTTTAATTTATTTGCATTTTTCTGATGGTCAGAATTGCTTGTATGCCATTGCACCTTGTACTACTCCAGAGTGAGTGTGAAAATATCCATGTAAATTAGCAGTTGATAATACTATGTTTATTTGCTGCCCATGAACATTTTAACTCCATCCTTGGATGTGCTACATATAGAAAAAAAAGCAATATAAAAATTAAACCAGCTGAAGTTCAGAAAGAGCTACAAGAAGAACACGACCTGCAACAATCTTTGGCTCATCAGGCTTCAAATGTCAAGTAATTTTTAAAACTTATTTCATAATTATAAAAAAAATTACTGAAAATATACAAAGTTATTTGTGCATAGCAATACTGCCAAGTTTAGAGAGGAAACAATGCCATCCTTCAAATTTGGATCTGAACACTTACAATTCCCGATCTAAATGACCAAATTTAGTTTAGCATGTCTTGTTTAATTTTCTGTTTATCTCCTTGAAATAGCTGTGATATGGTTTTTAAAACCCATAGGAGCCATCCAGTCCTGTTATATGCAGATGAAACTTCTCTTGACTGCAGCAGAAACTGAAGTTGCTTATGTGGGGGTTGCATTTGTCCATACAATTCCAAGAATAATCTAATCAAAATAATTAAAAACAAACAATGGAAAATACCACAAATTTAATATAAGCAATGCCAGCTGTAAGTCATCATCTTTAAATAGAGAAGATGTATTAAAAATTCATTAACTTGAATTTGTATTACAGTCAGTGCTTGTCTGAAATTCAGGAGATTTTACATGGAGAGCTGTAATTTAAGGACAACTGCTTATTACCTTGCTCTTGTCATAGGGTGTATCTGTCATTCTCTAGCAGGAGTGTGGATTACAAAAGCAGTACAGACTGTGTCCTAATTTAACTGATCCTGTCCATCCCATGCCAAGCCAGATTCTGCCATTTTATGGTCCCCACTGCTAATAAGATCTTTACAGATAGCTTTGTTTAGATGTACCACAGGTTACTTCTTTGCTTCTTTATAAGAAAAGAGGAAAAGAAAAAGAACGTTTATTTATTAGATTTTGTTGTTCTTAGGGTCCTGAAAGGTCTATTGGATACAGAAGAGAGCCTTTTTATGGCAGGCCCTAAGTTTGTAAATGGATAATACTTTCAATTAAGTAGCTGAGAATAGTCATGGGAAAAGAATGCTTACGTTTATGAAACAGTCAAATTGGCATTTAAGTGACCCTTTGCATGCCATTGCTTATCTGCATTGCTTAAAGATCATTTGGTTAGCAAGATTATATATTAAAACAAATAGTGTCAACAGACAATGAGTGTTTTACCTTCAATAAATACTTACTGTCAGATTATCAATGGTGCAGAAACTGCACAATTTTCTAAAAAACCTGTATTTAGTGCATTAAGTGAAGGTAATGTAGGCCACACACATAGTATTGTTTTTTCATGTCCCCTTTTCCAAAGAATGATAAATAGTCTGTTATAGGAGAGTGTGTGCTGTAAAAACATTCACCTTTACCTGCAGCATGCCCCGAATCTTTCAGTTTACATTGATAAAGCATTAGTTTAGTTCATTCAATGAAACGATAACTTCTACACAAGAGCAGCAATGGTAATGCAATTAAAATAGCATTCAAATTGGGTTTGGTTGTATCTATTTAAAGTAAATGATAAAGCCTAAAGTCCCTAGAAATTTTAAAATTATTTTGCCAGCCATTGTTTACAGAAGTCATTCTAAATGTTGTAAATTCAAAGTTAACTTGTTTGACATATTTTTTTTTTAATTTTAACTGTTTGGTAAATGCATTGTAGGGAAAGTGAACTGCATTAGAGCATCCTAAACGACTACAAACACGAAGGTTATATACTTGCTATTGAGTTAAAAAAGCAGTGGGAAGTATTTCTTTATAATTTTAAATTAATATGATATTTATTAAAGCATTGATCTCTGATCTCATACACCAGAACAGTTACTTACTTCTATTCATGCAGCTGAACCGTTCAATTATTTAAAAAAAAATTCCTTTGCGTCATATGGAGTTGCTATAAGAATACCTTACATCCTAATCAATCTTATGTATTATATGAATGACTTGCTTTTCAAACTGGATATTTCATTTTTATGTTTAACTTTCATATTTTATTTCACAACCTTAATGCTATTTTCATTCAGGCAAAAAAGCCATTGATTTCAGTAGAGGCTTTGGATTGTAAAATCTGTGAAACTGTTGTGTTGAAGCATAGGTAAGTAGGCTTTTTTATATATATTAAGGTTGAATATAAAAATATTTTGAGCAGTTTTAATTAAAATGAAGAGATTGATTGACAGTCTTTCCTGTAGTGTTGTCATGTGCCTATATATACTTCATGTCATAATTTTTTGATAGTAAGTTGAAGTTCTACTATATTACACTAATTTTCATGTAGTGTTTTTTCTTTACATGTGTGACTTTTCTTGCTTTTTTTTTTAATGTAAGGAAATATAAAATATTTTTAAAATATGAATATGTGTTGCATGATAAATCAATCTTGTGTTTTTCTTTACTTCATTTTGTAATTGTTGCTTATTTCCTTCTTATAATATCTGTTTATAGCATAAGGCATAGGTCTTTATAACAAAAAATCAAGTTGTTGAAAATGTCATTGTCTCAGGAGAACCACGGAAAAATAGTAAAATCTGAAAACATTTCAGTGTAATTTCAAAATGGAATTTCAACCTTTTTAATCTGAGATCTGCTCCTAAAATATGAAGGCACTTATGAACTTGAATAAAAATATCATGTATTTCTGGAGCCATTTCTGATTTTTTTTTTACTTCTCAGGCATTTTTCATATACTGCTCTTCACATTGTAACTGTCTGCACATTAGACATTTATTAACTTTGTAGAGTCCGTACAGTAGCCAGAGACTGTTTTTAGAATTTGATCCATGGCCTGTGGAAGTCAATAAACTTTCATCACCTTTAGTACAACTTAGATTGAAGAGTTAAATGGTAGAATTTTTCAGTTATTAACTTTTCAAAGATAGTCAAAGACCCTGTATTTCCTCTAAAATCAACAGCTGAATTGAAAATCTAGGAAGAAGTCCAAGTGATAGCACATCTTAAAAATAATTCAAAATTCAGAAAGGGTATTTATGAGCTACTCTGTCCTGAGAGAGAATTTAAAGATTAATGTATATTTAATGTTTTCACATAACATTAATTCACATACCCAATTTAAGCTGTAAATCTGTGCTACTTGGTTTAAATTTTCAGTGCTACAAAAGACCTTCTTAAGCTGAGACAGGGAAATTTTGACTACTGCACTTATTTTTTGCTTTAGATTTATTACCAATTATTTAGCTTTTACCTTTTTCTTTTCTAAATAAGATCATCTCTACTTCAAATAGAAATTACTAGTCATTTTATACCAAGTTATTATGTTTGCAGTTTATATACTATGGTCTGATGTATGTCATGATGCAATATTTGATCAACTAACATACATAAGAATCTAGAGAATAGATATTAAGATTCTTGATTTATTTATTTATTTTTACAGGTCAACATTGTCCAGGCATTTATCATCTATGTACAGCTTTTCTTATGTTCATATTGCCTCCTTATTTGCAGGAGTTTTATCATGTTTTAGGCAGAAGAGGTCATATATTATTTACAGCAAAGGACACAGACAATAAGGAAGAAGAACCTTAATTGATGGAGCAAATTGAAAGAAAAAGGTATGAATTTACTTATTTTCAGAGTTTCTAATGATTTAATTACTTTATTGATGTACAGGATTACATGTTGAAAAATAACTTTCATGTTGTTTCAGGATTTTGTAATTTTAAAGAAAAATACTTGAAAAATTTCTCTTATTTGGTAGATGTGTTTTAAAATAAGTAGAAGCAGGGTACTAAAAGACTTCTATCTTGCTTAGAATGTAAAACGTACAGTTTGATTTCAAAAATAAATTGCACTTTGTTGATGTGTAAGTTATATGCCACAATTTAGGTTAACATATTCTACTGACATGAGAGGTCCCAATGAAATGAGAAGAAATACTAGACAAATATAGTAGGCTTTCTGTGAATGTAAAATTCTGCAGTAGTAAAAGGTTTAAAGTACACATGAACCAGCCCTTTATCACAGACAGAGTCTTACCTCAATCCTGACTCTACAAACACTTGGAACAAGCATAACTTTAACTAATTGAGTGTAGCTCTGTTGAGCTCTCACATGCACAAAATGAAGCACATATGGAACTGTTACCTAGATATACTTGTAGTCAAAAGTATTAATTGCCTATATAATAGGTAGTAATGTGATAACTGCAGAACGTTTAATGAATGAGGAGCTGAAGTAGAAAAAAATGCATCAGAGTTAATTTTTCTAAGGTTGAGGTAGCATGTAAGAAGAGATCTGTCAAAAAATTGTTCTAAAAAAAGTGACGAAACATAAATGAATTTTGGAATAACTCTACCCTGTTTTATCATGTTCTTATATACTATTTTTTGTATTTGATGGTAGTGCATTCCTAAATGTTTGGTTTTAATTTTTTATGTGTTTTGCATACAATAATGTGCATATGAATGAATATGAAGCATATTTTTTTCATTATTTTTTTTTCTTTTTTTTTGTGTATTTTTTGTTCGTATAGTAATACCAAAAAATTCAGAATTGCAGTCTTAATAATTGCAGCCTCTCAAGTTTTTCCTGATAGTTTTTGAGATTGGCAATTTTCTGCTTCTAGTTTCTGCATATGAACAGTTCCAGAAATGCCAAATTATTGCTTACAAAGTCTGTAGTGAAAAAAGAATGGTAGAGTGGTAAATAAGGATAAGGTTTGGTCAGTTTTATAGGGCAATTTGTGTAGCTTGTTAACTTGAGTTCTCTTGAAAAACACACATTTTAGTGTAGCCAAATGCAAGGTCATAAGGACAAGAATAGGGAATTAGGGTCATACTTTGTAGGAGGGGAGATTGTATCCTGAAAAGCAGTAATTCTGTAAGGAGCTTTACAGTCTTGAAAGATAAGCAACGTCTCTGTAATACTCTCTGAACTTTAAATTAAACATGTTTACCTTAAAATAAAGGAGGTGAGATATTACCAATAGTATAGAGAAGAAATTTTGGGATTAGAAACATTATACACAGCTTTTTTGCTTCATATGAGTGCTCTAATGAGTGAGATAGTCATGTCAGCACTTGTTCTCTCTAGGCTGTATGACTTTTGCATTCTTTTCTGCTCAACAACACAACTTCCTGTACCCAGAATGGTCAAATAATCTAGTGGTGAATTTTAAATGCTTAGATAAGCAGTGAATTCTTTTATGCAGACTCTATGTTTCAATAATATCATAAAGAGGTAGAAATCACATCTCTGCCCTTTTTCCTCTTATAAAAGAAAGAAAAATCACCATGGCCTTTCTTGAAAGAATGGATGCATCCATCCTTAGAAGATGGCTCCATGTCCTGGATTTGAAATGGAGGGAAATATCTGACTGCAGCCCCTGGAGGATCTAAGTTCTAGAGAGGGGCAGCTGTTTTCCTGTTATCTGAATCTGTGATTCTCCTTCCATAGGAATGTTTTCAGGAACATTGTGTGCTTAATGCACTTCACAGAGTGTTCAGATAATGTTCTAGGGGAGCAAGCAGAAGTGTCAATTCTTCCATGCGTTCTCTCTATTTCTTGACTACCAGTTGTGTGTTAAGACTTGAAAAAGCATTGTGTAGGTTTTACACGAGAGAGAGAGAGACAGAGTTGAGGTAAATATGTTATCTGTATGGTACACTTCTTGATGAAGCAGGATTTGCTGAACAAAAACATAAGAGATACAGTAGCTAAGGCTTCAGTCTAGGCAAATTGAGAGTAGCTATAATTTCAATGTATAGCAATGAAAGTAGCAGATCTGCAGTCTTCAAACCAAGACTAGATTTCTTTCTGAGGTATAACCTGAGCTTCACCCAGCCAATTTTGAGTTTGGTGCATGAATACTGATGAAATTTTATTGTCTGTATTATTTAGAAGGTCATGTTTGCTAATAATGATGCTTCTTTCTGCTTTCAAAATATGAATCCACGAATTGCTTTATGAAAGTTTTTAGTAACTGGAGTCTTCTGATGCAGTCAAGATTATCCTAACCATCCAGGATGGCATTATTTCAGGGTACAGGACTAGGCCGTGATGGTTCCCTTTGGGTTTTGTGAGCTTCTGCTTTTGTCAGCAATTTGGGTGGCATATAAATATAATTCATGGCCTTTGATAGAGTGTTTGCTCTTGATTCAGCAGCATTTTCTGTCTGTTGGACAGATACATTCAGAGAATATAAGGGCTCAGTGACAGTAAGGGCTCTGCTCAGCATTGTAAACAGGGGTCTCAGCATACCAGTAACCCAGTCACTAATTATTTTGTAGGATATGGTAGGACAGGAATTAAGGAAATTCTTAAAAGAAAAAGTCAGTGGCTCTTGTGAGCATTTCTCAGGTGTGAGAGGCAGCATAAGGATGGACAAAAAGGTGTTCAGAGAGGAATCCCACAAACTTAGGAGTTCACCGATGGAGTTAGAAGTCACAAACAGAGAAGTTACCATTTTACTGTTCTAGAGATGAAAAAAAACCAAAAAGGCTGTGAAGGTTTTGAAAGCAGAGGACCATCTTTCATTTGAATGTTTTTTTTTTCTTTCTGTTACTTCAAAGAATGGGATAACTGTCCAAGGAAGCACTACAATCTTTGTGATAGCACTTTGAATGACTGTGAACACAGCAAGGTGATGTTTGTCTAAGCTAAAGAAACTGATACTGCAGCAAGCAGGATATGAAATTAGATACCAGACTTTTAGCTTTGTGGAGAGATTAGAAAAAGAGTTTAATTTTAGAATATTATGAATGATACCTGTGTTCTGAGTCTCTGCTAGCCATAGTGAATGAAGAAAGCAGTGGGGAGGTCATGAAGGTTGAAAAGGCAAAGGCTCATTAGATTCTTGTTTGTCAGCCTTGCTGAGCTAAAAGTGGCAGCTTCATACCCCAAGAGAAAGATCATCTGGCATTTTTGCTGGAGATCACACAGAACAGTGATTAATCATACCATGATTCATTACCATGGAGAGGGAACATGTACATGGTCTTTAACTAGTAATTTCTAGACACTGAATAGAACAGAAGAGTGAAGGACAGAACACCTTAAAATAAGCATGAAGTTGAAGGAGTTAGATGGGAGTAGAACTAGAAGAGTAGAATCTGTGGGAGGATGGGATTTGAAGCTGAGTGGTTTGATTTTTCAAGTAGTCAACAGGTTGTGGAAATGGAGGTGAGTTTAAAATTTATAAATTAGTAGAAATTCTGGGGAAGGAAGTTTTGCTGTGAGTCCTACATTCCCCAGAAAGGAAGAGACCTAAAGTTTTAAAAGATGCCCATACTAAAATTCTTTGCTGAATTCGTTTAATCCTTGATATCTAGAGCACCAAATTCTTTGGAGCACTGCCATCTAGTGGCACCTGCTACAATCACCTGTTCTCGTTTTAAATACTGGCTGTTTTGTGCGAGCCTTGAAGGTCAAAGGGATCATTTACCTGACACTAATTTAATTCCGTTAAAGTTGTTCGCATTTCATAACTGAACAATCCCATGAAATTAGATAATTTCACAAATCTATGTGGGGGTATGCATGGCTTCTGTGTAGTAGATAGTAAAATTCGAACGACTTAGTTAATAGTTTAAACAGCAACAGATCTATCCTTTTCCCCTAATTCTGAGCTCTTCTGTGAAAGAATCTTGTTTGACTGTAACAAAACCCAAAGACACCTACAGTTGTAGGATTTTATGCTAAGTCAGATCAAGAAAGCAATAATTTTCTTGCTGTAAAGTCTTGTCTTCCCTATGAAAAATATCCACAGGCTTAAAAATACATATAACTTTCCATTCATTCCTGCAAAAAAATGTCTTGAAGCGCAGGATGTATCAATTTACCAAGACTTAAACTTCCCAAGGTCAGCTACAATTGTCTCCTGAGACTGACTGTATTAATTTTAATTCATCAGATAGCAAAGGTGCTTTATTTTTGCACTCCTGTTTAATCTTGGCATGCCTGCATGCTCTGCAGGCATCAGTTATCTGAGAGTCAAAAAAGCTAATTTTTAGCCATGAAAACGAGTATTAAGCTAAATATATTTTTAGTAAGGCTATATATGGATTGTGAAACTTGTTTCTCATAGAAATCCTACAAAAATTTAAAAAGATTTGTAGCTTCATGTTATGTTTGTTAAGATTTGTTCATACAGAAATGCCTGCATCTCCCTGAGACTTCAGATTTATACTTTTTTTACTAGCAGATGGAAACAATATTAGATCAGTAGTATTATTACCTGTAATTTTTCCTCCATGTTGTTTCCCTCTTCCAGAAATGAAAAGTCTAATAGTTTTTTTACATTAACTCCCATTTGATTGTTTAGGATAAACTCCTTGAATTGAAAACTATTTGTGACAAAAGTGTCCTAAAAGAAGACCAGTTCTTGGATTGTTTCCTCAAAAAAATCACTTTTAATGACCAAATTATAAGGAATATTTTGATTGTTTTATACCCTTTTGTATCTTGTATAACTTTACTTGACATTCCTTTTGTGAACACACACACCTTGAAGAATCATAATGACCTACGGTGGGCTGACCCTGGCTGGATTCCAGGTGCCAACAAAAGCTGCTTGATCCCTTTCCTTCTCAGCTGGGCAGGGAAGAGAAAATGCAATGAAAGGCTCATGGTTTGAGAAAAAGACAGGAAGAGATCACTCCATTTACCATCATGGGCAACCCAGAACTGAGTTGGGGATATAGAAGTTTAACTTATATAAAGTTATAACCAATCAAATATATAACTTATAACTTATATTACTTATAACTTATATAACTTATAACCAATCAAATCAGAATAGGAAAATAAATAAACCCAAATCTTAAGAAAACAGTCTCCCCAACCCTCCCTCAATTTGGGTTTAATTTTACTCTGGAATCCTGTATTTCTTCCACCCCCATGACACAGAGGGATGTGTAGTACGGATCAGGTCAGTTCTTTACATGTTGTCTCTGCTGCTCCCTCCTCAGAGGAAAGACTCCTCACACTTCCCCTGCTCTAGCATGGGGTCCCTCCTGTGGGAGACAGTTTTCCATGAACTCCTCCAAAGGGAGTCCATCCCACAGGCTACTTTGTGTACTGCTCCCCACTGAGTCACAGGTTCTCCCAGCAGACCTGCTCCAGCATGGGCTCCTCTCCACAGCACCACAGCTCCTGCCAGGAGCCTGGTACAGTGTGGGCTTTCCACAGGATCACAGCCTCCTTTGGGCCCACACACCAGTGTGTGGGGCTCCTACTCCAGGGAGGTCACTGCTGCTCCGTTATCCTCCATGGGCTGCAGGGACACACCTTGCCTTACCATGATCTCCACCACGGGCTGCAGGGAATCGCAGCTCCAGCGCCTGGAGCACCTCCTCCCACTCCTTCTTCATTGACCTTGGTGTGTGCAGTTCCTGCAGCTGTTTTTGTGGCATATTCTCACTCCTCTCTTCTCTGACTTCTGTTGTTTCTGCTCAGTTTTTTCCTCCATCTTCTTAAATATGTTGTCCCAGAAGTTATCCAACCATTGCTGATGGGGTCGGCCTTGGCTGGTGGTGGGTCCATCTTGGAGCAGGCTGGCATTGGATCTGTCAGGTGTGGAGAAAGCTTCTGGCAGCTTCTCACAGAAGTTACAGTGTAGCTGCTCTGCTACCAAAACCTTATCATTAAAACCTAATAAAACACCAAATGTTTAGATATAAAGAAAAACTAGGAAGGCCAAATGTTTGTCAGAAATTAGGATTTCAGTTCTTGTTTCTCTTTTCCTTAAGAAATAGGTAAAAAAACTTCCATCTGAAGAAAGGAACCTTCCAGAAAGAGATAAAAAACTAGACCTGCATTTTTTTTTCTGTGTAAGAACTACAACTTATGGGTTAGTACTACATTTTAAGAATACTTTTTCAATGCCCAAATGCACTTCAGAAGGCTTTATTTTTTTTTTTTTTGTTAAATCAAATGGCTGGTTCTCAGTTATGTTGAGACACCCTTTCCCTCTGTCACTTACTCAATATTCTGATCTTTTAAATAGATCTTTAAATGGAAATACATTGCAATTAGCAGAAATGAGAGTAATAAATTCTCTAAAATATACCTCTGACAGTGAAATTGCAACTAATAGAAGTACAACTCTGTAGTTCCATGAATGCAAAAAAACTTCATTACCGATTTAGTGTTTGCAGAAAAACTGCCCCAAACCTGACAAACACCAGTAGATGTCAGTGTTGGCATATGCCAATATGTTGAGAAAAGTCAAGCGTTCCATTTAACATGCATTTCAATTTGCATACATTTACAGATAGCTGAATATATGAAGATGTTTTTCTTGTTCTGATAAATCATTGATGTCTTAGTTTTTGCTAAGTAGTGCTTACTCTAAATCAAGGACCTTTCAGTTTCTCATGCTCTGTCAGAATCTAATTTAAAACTTTTCAAAATTATTCAATGCTTCATTTATTTTTCAATTTCTTTACATGATTAGTAGCAAGTGTTTCCCACTGTAAATTTCAGACAATGGACATGAAATTGCATTTTTATTTCTTTAACAAAAATGTTTTATGTCTAGTATTAAAGTGCAAGTTAGTGAACTGAAAATCACAAAAAGACTGAGAAGCAATGCATTTGTTATTGCAAATAATGCCTGCTTGATAATTAATAACAATTAAATACCAGAGGATAGCAGTTATTCTTTTGTTTGTGATTTCATCAGGCAATTCAGGGATGGGGGCACAAAATACAAGGGTGCATAATTCCATTCAGATGTTGACTACATTTCCATATAATACATGTATGCTTCTAAACATTATACAGAGTCCTTCTGTCTTTTCTTCTGGTTTCTGATTATGCCTTAATTAATTTTTTTTTGATAAATGTCACCACCAGTGGCATATTTTTTTTATTTTAGAATGCAATTTTCCTACAATGACTAGGGTAATTTAATTCAAATTTCTTGGGACAATTTCTAGGGAAGATTGATTTTAGCCCGTTATGAGCTTCAAATAACTTTGAATTAATTTTTCAGATCCCTTTGTTTTGACACATATCCTGAGATGTGCAGACCTTTTTTCCCATTAAATAATAAAATTTTTTTCCAACAGTGTAGTCCCCATGTCACTCTTTTTTTTTGCCTTTACAACTTCATATAAAATAAAATCCAGTCCATTAAAACTAAGGGAGTGTGATATATCAGTCTTATTTCAAATGAACATCTAAATAAATTAAGTTTCATTTTTTTAACAGACAAGTTTGATTAAAAGATCAGTCTTGGCTCTGGAGATGAATACTTTCAAAGATGAAACTACGTTAAATATGTCACCTAATTTCAAAACCAGCATGAAAAAATTGAAGGTTGTGAAGAAATGGATAGCTGAGCCAGAGGCTGAGACAGAGATCAGGAAAAGCTCCCCCACCAAGTATCTACTGAATTAAGCATCTACTGTGGTCATCCTCAGACAACACAGGCAGATGTACCCATAGGAAAAACACGTGCTTGGACTGGACGAGAGGATGTTGAGAATGGTATTGTTCTTGTGAAATGAACTCAAAAGGCTGGGCTTAAATACACTGTTTTCCAAAGAAGAGAGAAAACAAAGAAATGAAAAAAAAAAGAATAAACCCTAGAAAATTAGAAGCTGTGGTAAAGAAGTTAAGTCAAGTCCCAAAGATTCTTAAAATATGATCTTTTATTACTGTGTATTGCCTTTTTAAAAACTATATTTTAATTTCTAAATATATTACCTAATTACAGGTAATTTTATATTTTTAATATTAAAATTTCACTGAAATGAAACAATAAAAGTTTATTTCTTTATAAATGATATATTTTTTAATGCAGAGAATAAATACATACTGTTCAGTTATCTTTAGGATATTTAGTATGTGCTGCAATTTAAATGGAAATAGCTTTACTTCATGACATGACGCAAAAAGTTTTATCTAAGTATAAATGCATTGTTAAAATGGTCAAACTTTTTCCTCTGAAAGATGAGGGGGGAAAGTAATGCTCTTGCTAGTTGTTTGGTATTACTTAAATACTTTTGTTCTAAGTGTGACCTCCAAAGAAATCCCCCCATTTTATCTGTTTTTGTGTACAGTTACACGTGTATGTGTTTTACTCACTCTGATGCTCAGGCCTGCTTCTTCAGGCCAGTTTTCCATTCAGCTTCTCATTTTTTCTGCTTTTAGGCACCTTTCAGCAGATTTATTCTTATGAAAATCAAAGATACTTAAATGGTAAGTACACTGCTGTGGTGAGCTGTGGCTAAGAGAGGAGACAATTTTCCAAGGTCTTGTTTTAGACAGGAGTACTGTATGTTCCTTGCTGTCTAATGCTTTCATATAAGCTCTGCTAAACCAAGGGGATTTCATCTTCGTACTATTTTGCATGTCATTCCTTCATGGCCCTGCTGTATTTTCTATTTAATTTTCCTCTTTTTTTTTCTTAGTGGGATCCTTTTGTATAAAATATTATACATATGAGGTACATAGTATTCTAAAGATATATATATATGTGTGAAATATTTTCTCTCTATTCACTTCTGGTATGTCTTCTGTATTAGAAGGGTTAGTATTTTTTGTGTCAAAGATTGTTTCTGTTAAAGACTTTTGTTTCTTTGACTCTGACATCTTAAAGGAGATATTGATATTCAATATATCAGAAGGTTCTCATGTTGGAATTTTTCCAGATAACCCTTTTGGAAATATCACTGTAAATTCAAACGTTTGTTTTCCACCTCTAGATGGTGCTGCTTCTGTTTCTATTCTCACAGACTCTTCCTGCTAACCCTAAGATTTATCTTTCAGTCATTCATCTGTCTAGGATTTGTCATCATTTAGCCAAGCTGGTAATTGTCCACTCTGAAATACCATCCTGTCTTAGGTTTAGCATTGTCCTTATAAACCTAAGTTAAAGCCTTTGGAAGAAATAGGCAGGCGACTGTGAGTAAGTGCTGAATATTCGGGAGACATTAATCATGAACCAAAAAATTCTGCTTACTAGCAGCTTTCTTAATGGTTTTTGATAAATGGCTGAAAATTTAAAATATTGTTATTAACAAGAAAACTAACAATAGACTTTTGGATGTTTGCTGACTGGCAGATTGCAGTTTGATATTGTTAATATGTCTGAGAACCTTTAGTTAATTTCAATATATTTTTCATTATGTCTGTGTCTCTAGGAAGGCTTCCTATTCACGATAAATTCAATACCAAGGTGTTTTCAGCAATCTAATATTATCAGAGCCCCATCATCCCTTTTTTGTTAGTTTTTGAAAAGTTTGCAGAAGGGAGGGGATGGAATTCCGAAATAAACTTCTGCTTTCATGTGGATCAGCAGAATATGGAACTGTTCCCTTTGTGAAACTATTCCTCCCGTTGGGACAATTTCTGAGGATAAGGATACGGAATTACTGAAAGGAAATGAGATCATGGACTTTCAAGAAGCAAATATAGAAGTAGAACTAGTTGATTCCATACAGCCCGTTCTTCAAAGTGCAACAGTTTGTACTGAAAATTTAGAAAAAAGAACCGAGAAGAGTGGCTGAGCTAACAGAAAAGGAAGTGCACCCCTCAGCTTTTCACTACTGCAGGCATGGAGCAATGCAAAGAAAGTTAGCCAAGTTAAGGTCAGCTATGGATGGCTTGGCAGAAGTTTAATGCCAAGTTTTACTTCTATCTAAGAGTATTTTTTAAATTAAGTATCTGAGTTCTTGAACAGATGAAGAACTATAATTAGGAGAGCTGATAACAAGTGGAATGTTTCTACTTTTTACCTTTGTATGACAGCATGATCCAAGTTCCTTCCCCAAAGAATAAAGATGCTCATAATAAACTGTCTTAATTTACCCTAGTGGTCTCCAAGCACAATAATATTTCTCTGGAGACCCTTGCTCAGGATAAAATATTTCTAAATGGAGTTGGAGATAGGATAAACAGAGAGGACAGAAAGCTTTTCATTTCAAGTTTTGCTGCTGGCAAAGCGGAAAAATGTATTTTCATTTTCTGTAAAAGCATAGCAAGCAAATAAATAAAAAAGCCATGTATTTCCTTCTTATAATTACACAATTATTTGATGCTGCAATTTTATACAATAATGCTATTTTTTTTCTATATATGTTTATTTTTTCAACACTTTTAAATTTCCTTTCTAGTGCTACAAACTGCCACTACTTCTGCCCAAACCCTGCACAGCTAGCAGTAAATAACCAAAACAGAATAAAAACATTGCTGAAAAAATAGAAATGAAAAGAATATTTTTAAACTCTATAATTTGAATGTGGAAGCTACAGAAGCTTTCAAAGGAATTCTTTAAGCAACAGTTTAGGTGTCTGCATTTGTGAGATCTGGGTAGGGAAGTCTTGTATGTCCATATGGATTTTCCTTAACATCTATATTACACACAGCAAGGGATAACCAGGTTGGGACCCCAAACTACTTTGCCCTGTAAAACACATCATACAGTTAAAGGTTAAATAGTATCTCAGCTCTTAAACCAGCATTTGGTGTTTGGAGGAGCAGTCCTCAGCAGCTGCTTTGGAATTCATGACCCTTGTACTGGAGTGCTCGATAGTGATAGATTGAACCAGATTTTTAATGTTGATATTGCTGTTTTGCATTTTTAAATAATGCAAATAGCATTTCTTATGCTAAAATGCAGCACTCAGTCCATTTGAATACTTGGAAATGTGCAGAGAAATTAAACAGTGATGTGCAAAGTAAGCTTGGCTTCATGTTTTGGTTTCTGGATTTCTTTCACGTAACAGTTTCAAGCCACAATAAATTCTAAGGAGATTCGCAGTGTATCCTGCAGTGAGATCCAGCCTTCCAATTTTACTCTATTTTCCTGAGTATGCGTTTATGCCAAAATGTATATTGTCTTAGAGTGAAATTTTCACTCATGACATCATTTTTGTTAAGGCTTTTCTTAGGGAAAAAACTTTCATTTTTCATGAGACATAGTACCTATTTTATCCACCTGCAATATGCAATATATTCCTATTACCTTCCAGACTTCATAAATTACCTGATCAGAGAATTAACTATATTCAAAGAAACTTGGTTATTATCTTGTGTCTATTTTATTCACTCCAAACTTTAGAAACAGAATGTCAAGGCTCTGAAAGGCTAGAACTTCCACACCCTGGCAAAGTGGATCATTGACCAATCGGCTTTCAAAATTACTTGCCATTGCTATTGCATATTTAAGTGAAAACACTATTGACTTTCCTCTTTAAGAGATATAAACAAATTTCCTATGCAATTTATGGATCCTAGAGATAGGTTATAGATCAAAATTTGAGAATTACTGATGCAGCACGACAATTTCAGATTTGCATGTCTCTATGTTCATTTCCATAGGGCTGTCAAGTTTGTGTTATATGCATAATGAACATATGTGAAATATCAATATTTGTCAAGAGAATTTTGTTAGGGAATGTTAAGTACTTTCTACAGGAATTGTAACAGAGTAGTTTAAAACCTTATTCCTTTTTTGCAGGGAAAGGTTAATTATTTCTTACTTTCAAATAGAGGAATTCTGACTTCTAGAAACAAATAATTACTTTATAGAAATCTTAAACCACAATAGTATCCCAATGGATTAATGTTTTGTGCTGAATATTCTGGTAGCTTGAAGTCTGACTCTGCATATGTGTAAGCATTAGTAAAATTCTTCAGATTTTTAGATTAAATAAAATTTTGTTGGTCAAGGCATTTTCTTAAAAATGCTAATAATACCTGCAAAATTTTTCTCATTTCCTCTGTACTATTGTTAGGACATTTGAGAAGTTCCTTCTGCAATATAAGTAAGTTGTTTACTTATTTTGTTTATAGGCTGTAAGCTTATAATCACTGCTGTTTAATGCTTACTGGCATGTTGCAGTGCATGTTTTAGGTTTTTGAATTTGTATTTGTATTTTGTTATTTGTCTGTACTTGGTTTGTTCCATTCTAAAATACCCTACCCCCCATTCCCTGATGACGCCTGTATCCCCCTGATGTAACCACAGCCCTTCCCTTCCCCCATTGTCCCAGAGTGTTCCCTGCCCAGGGGGTGACCTGGGAAAAGGGGACACAGAGCCGAGCACCTGTTCTGGCTTGTTCTGGCTCCCCAGTGCATGCTTTGGCAAGTGCTCTCCTGCACATGGGGCCACAGAAGTAAACACCTTTTCCTACCCAAGCCGGACCTGCTTCTTCATTTCCAAGCCTCATCCAAGCTTCAACCAGCTAATTGGAGGACCCACAGACTGCTATAAATTGGCCTGGGGAACTGCTTGCTGGTAAAAGCACCCCCACGGACATGCCAATTTATACTGGCATAGACATTTGATTTACCACTTTTGAGGGAGAATTTTTGTTGTTTAGGGTAACCTGAATTTTACAAATAAATAGAGCAGAAATAAAGCTGGTAACCATCACTGATGTCTAAATTAAGTTTTCAAACTTTTTTTTCTCTAGTTGCCTTTGGCCCCAGTTTTGCCAATGTTTTTGTATCTTTTTAACTTTACATTAGTTCTTTTATCCCTTCTAAAGCAGACCTGGATCTCCAAAGTCTTAGGAAAGAAGTTGGATTTCTAAGGCGAAAATAAAGTACCTCAGTGTATTCAGAAGATAACTAACTAACTAATTATGTATATATATATATATATATATATATATATATAAAAAAAAATAATTATAAAGGAGGACTGAAGCTGTCTGGTAATAACTGTCTCATAATGGAGATGGTGTGCTATTATGCTTCAGTCAGTCCTGCTCTGCCATGCCCTTGAAACTGGGAAGGAGGAATTGAAAAGGGAAGAAGAGCACCTGGCTGACAGACCAGACCCTGCAGGTCAGAGCAGCCATTCCACTCTGTCAGGTTGAGATCCAGCAGCTCCAATACTTTGTCCAGTTTTGGAACCACTGGTGTGAGAGAGACAAGCTGGAAAGAGTCCATTGAAAAGCCAAGAGATGGTCAGGAGTCTAAGCTGTATAAAACAAGGCTGAGGGAGATGAGTTAGCCTGGAGAAGGCAGGGCTAAGAGGGAAATCTCTTCTCAGCTGCATAGAGCGTGGCAGCAAGGAAGGGAGTCACTCTTTAGAGAGACGCTCAACAAAGCAGGAGGCAATGATCACACCTTGTAACCAAGGAAATTTAAAGCAGAAGTGAACTTGGAGACACTCCCAGCCCTCACACCCTCTTCCTCTGCCTGTCATAATAATATAATAGTTTTGTGTAGCTTTAGTGAATGTAAACTGTATTTGGATATATCTGGTAAGTATCTTGGAGAAAACATATATTTTCAAATAAAATATGTTTGAAAAAATCAGTGCTATGGAAATAAATTAATAACTTCTGTTACTCATGCTGGCAAATTCAATACGTTACAGGATGTCTACAAATTAGCAGCTACTACTGAGCTTGCATCACTACTTTTGAAGTTCATTTCAAAGCTAATGGAAATGAAAATATAAATTAAAGGAAAATGTAGTTTAAAAACCCTGAGAATAATAGAATATATTATTTTTATGCTTGTTTAAGACTTTCAGTCATTAATAATAAGAAGAATGACAAGTAACATCATGTACTACTGCATTTTTTTTCATTACAGGGTTTTCAGTATAAGCCCCCCCAAAAAGATGCACTTATGAAACAGAATATGTTCCTTTCACTGTTACGTCTATTCAGGATTTTATGCTGTGATCAAGGAAACCCCCAGCAAAGCTCAGGTGGGACAAAAGCATTTGAATTTTAAGAGGATTATTAAAAAAATATTAATATATAGAAGACTGAATATGCATTAAACAATAACAAAGCAATTGCATTTCCAAAGAGGTGTGTAGTAGAAATAGAATAAGACTTCTAGGCCATGGTATTCATTGGGGAATCTTTGTATTACTTTAATGACTTTGGATTAGTCTCTAGACCTTAATTTAACTAAGCACAGAACCATGTGCTCAGATCCCACTGGAGTAAAGCAAATACAGAGTCAGTTGGACTTAAGCATGTGCATATTGCTTTGCTCTAAAGAGATGGATTTATATAGATGCTCAGAGTGACAGATGCCCTTAAGGATTACATAGTTCTATGACTAATTTTCATTGGTTGCCTAGACACTTCTAGTTTTAGTATTATGCTGAATTAATATTTTCCATTAAAAATTGAATTATGGGTAAGAAGCATCTTATTTTTGAATTATAAGGATTATTTAGAAGTTTGACTTACAAACACTGACAAAAGTTTATATGAAGTATAAAAATGTATATACTTCCCTACTAAGAAATATGTCTTCTTTTTAATATGGTTCTTACAAAGATTTACATTCTTTTCTGTATTAATGAAAATAGACGTAAAAGAGAAATAAAAGCAGATACTAAATATCAGATTACAGTACTTGAATTTACGTATCTGCTTGCTCTGTCCATGGGATGCGGGTGTCTGAGCAGCTGTTATCACCCAAGGCCCTAATCAACACAGTCAGTAAACTCTAGGTAGATGGAATAAAGGCTTTTCTATGACACTGCATTGTGTTTGCATGGCAAGGTTTTGGCAGAGGAGGGGGCTACAGAGGTGGCTGCTGTGAGAAGCTGCCAGAAACTTCTTCCATGTCTGACAGAGCCAATATCAGCCAGCTCCAGGATATAAACCAAGGCCAGCCAAGGTCAAATGAGGCTAAACAGCCAATAAGTGTATATTTGTGGGTGAAATTGTTTGCTCTCCTCTCCTTGGATTATACTGATTTGACCTTCATCAACTGTAATGAAAAGGCAAACACCTACCACATGTCATATACAACTACAAATAGACGCCCAAATTCAAACATCTTATGCTGGAACGGATCCCTACCCAACCTGAGTAGAAGCAGCTATGGAAGGATTCTTATTGTGTGTCTTCTACCTGCCAACCCATCTCCTTCCTCATAGGGAACCACAGCACCTTGCAAAACTTTGCTGTGACATTAGGTTCTTGTGCTGCTAAATTTGTCAGTGAGCTGCCTCTGCGAGTTTCTGCTTTCTACCTTGGCTATAAAGTGAAGGCACAACAGGGCACACAAAGGCACCATGCAACTTCAGACTGAGAATACAGCTATGTTGAACTGTCCTTTTTGACAAGGCCTATTTTCTGAGTCAGTGCTAGTTCCTAAGTGTTTGAGTTCAGGTGTTCGGTCAAATTGGACTTGGGCAAAGCATATTTGTGCTTAGAGGTTAGTTGGCCAAGAATGATGCCGATGGATAAAGAAAAATAGGTGATCACAGTGACTGAAGGTCAAGCTTACATTGTGTGTGTACCAGTTCCTTTATAAATAAGGTATTATAAAATTGATTTTTCCTATTACTCTCCAGAAAAAATCATTTGAAGTACAAGCATAGCTGCAGAAAAGTTGTGTATTGCACTGAAACAGATTGCATGCAGAAGTTGTGGAGTCTCCATCCTTTGAACTCTGTTCATTCTCTACCGTGCTGTATTTTAACAGGACAGATTTCGATAATGGTTTGAAAGAATATGGATCAGCTGAGAAAGGCTTTTTAATTACTTACCTGTTATGATTATGTTTGGTACCATACTAACAATTATGATAAAAAATTACTTGGTTTTATTTCAGTAATCAGGAAGTATGTGTATGTTTTCTACCTGAATTGATCAGAAATTATGATGTAATTAGAAAGATAACTAAGTAAGCCTGCTGATTAATATGTGATTTTTTCCCGTCTTAAAATTGAAAGAATATGTCATTTAGAAGATAAAATGTTTCATATAATGTGTGTTATTAGCAGCTGAACAAATCCCTATTCCAAATGAAATTGTGACAAGAAGTTATGGGAAAGTATGACATTTAACAAGTGTGAAAATTTTTGTGACTTTTTGTGTGTAAGGGTTCAGATGTATGGGTGCCTAGAAAAAGACATCCAGCTAGTTTATGTAGAATATAAACATGAAATTTAATGAACATGGTCTTTGTGGAACAAGTTTTGAAACTGTATTTGCCTTTCTTTCGTAAGTTTTCCTGTTGGGAATAGACATGATTCATAGAGCAGAGGAACTGAATCAAACTTTCATCTTCATTTTAGTAAAAGTCAACTGTTCTATTCAGGCTTATAATCTGTAAGTTATATTCCTCCATTGCTGCTTTTGTCATTGCAACAACATGAGATTCGGCAACTTTGGTTACAGAGGCAGATTTCTTCCAGTAACTAAATCTATGATTGTTTGTATTATTTTTATTGAAACAAAGTTTCATTATGTGACTTTGACTTAACATCAGTTGATTGCACAGGTTATGATTTTTCCTGAATGGTTTTTTAGATTTTTTTCTTCGCAGTGGCTGGTATGGGGCTGGGGTTTGGATTTGTGCTGGTCAATTATATAGGGATGTTTTTGCTATTGTTGAGCAGAGCTTACACAGAGCCAAGGCCTTTTCTGCTTTCCATACTGCCACGCTGCTGAGGGAGCTGGGTGTGCTTGGGAGGGTGGGAAGAGACACAGCTAGAACAGGTCATCCAAACTGACCAAAGGGATACTCCAGACAACACTACATCATGCTCAGTATATAAAATCAGGGAAAAGGGGAAAAAGAGGGGATGATTGGAGTGATGGCATTTGTCTTCCCAGATAATTGTTGTACGTAATGGGACCCTGCGTCCTGGAGATGGCGAAACATGTGCCTGCCATGGAGCAGTGAATTAATTCCTTGTTTTGTTTTGCTTGCATGTGCAGCTTTTGCTTTTTCTATGAACCTGTGTTTATCTCAACCCATGAGTTTTTTAAGTTTTACCCTTCCAATTCTCTCCCCAGTCCTGCTGGTGGGGAGTGATTGAGGGGCTGTGTGGGGCATAACTTCTGGATTGGGTTAAACGACAATGTTACGATAAATCTATTTGGAATGAGAGTTTTTCTTGATATTAAAATGGGATATCTTAACATGGATGATCTGTTCTCCAGTAATTTGGAATACAATTTTCTAGTAATAGCTTTTAGAAATATTAATTTTGCCACATTGCTATAAAAAAAGATCTGTTACACACAACTGCAAGATACAATAGGGAGAAATCCTTTGTGACTGTGATAGAATTCAAGTATCAGAAGAGCTACATCAGGCCTGATTGGACTGTTATAGCTATGTAGTTCTATGAAGAGTTTCACTGTTTGTAGATTTTGCTTTTCTACCTTTAATATTGACTGTTATATTAATAAAGCTAAGTTTATGAAGACCAAGGTGACTGAGTATTTATTTACTGGTCTGTTTGCCATGTCTTGTTCTTTTTTCCTTTTTATTTACCCTACTTATTATTATGGAATCATCCCAAGTGGATCAAGTATAATGTACAAAGTATAAATATATGGGTGTTGGTATTTTTGTGCATGGTTATCATGTTGATGAAATTGGGGAATGATTTATGTAGTTTTCTCCATGCACCCAAAGTTGAAGTTTGCTTGCAGATTGAGTTGGTGGTATTTTTGCTCCCTTTCTCCTCCTCCACATGCCTCTTTCAGTGCTCTTTTTTATTATTGAAGAATTGTTTATTGATGAAGTTGCTAAATTATGCATGATTCTATGGTCTTTTCCTTTCTTTGACCTCCTTATGAATTACCTACTGATGGGTTGTGAGATAGTGGTACCCTCATCATGTATAGTGCATCATCAAACTTAAATCAGAATGAAGAGTGGTCTAACCTTTCCCTTGGATTCTTTTCTTGTAACATTCACTGTATATTTGCTTCAGCTTAATCTCTTTTGAATGCCATATAGAAACAAATACTTAAAAGACTTCTATCTTCACATTTAAAAACTGAAGCCAGATGCAATGTGACCACTCACTATCAATAAAGTGACAACTTAAATGGGCTATACTAATCTCTCATCTACTTGTAATTTTTTAATGATGGGTATGTAAATCTATTTTTTTTATCCTTAAAACCTGAATATTTATTATTTCTATGGCTGGCTCTGTGGAGTTAAATTTTAGAGATTTAATCTTCCACATAATGCTTAGGAAATGGCTGGTGTCCCATTGTCTTTCCAATCTCAGCCTTTAGCATTGCTCTCATTCACAATTCAGGGACAATGTTAAATTTTTTTAAAAGAAAATGAGAAGTGGATGGAGGCTTTATTTAATAGAGCATACAATAGAACATGAAAATTTCAAGTTGCATGATCAAAGCTAACTGCATTCTTTGAAAAAGGCTCACTTCCTTTTTTTTTCTTCAAATTTTTTTTTCTCAATTTCTTTTCTAACCTAAAAGAAATTTTATATTTTATAAACATTTTTAAAAGTGGTGTGAAATATTTTGTCATTAGTGGCTCTAAAAAATTTCACTAGTAAATTGCAATTGCATTTTGCATTTGAATTTTTCTATCAGTAGGGACTACAATAGGTTTGTGACATTCTGAATTTTGCCCAGCTCATGATGGATCAGGTGTTGAAGTCTGAGGTCACTTCCCTTGCTAACAATAGATTCAGTAAAATTTCATACTGGGGATTATTGAAGTGATTTTACTTCTCAAATACAGTTTAAGGGTAGGTAGCTCTTGTCCCTTGCTCTGGGGGCATATTAATTCTATATGGATTTAAAATCTGAGGTCTATTTTTTATGCATTTGTTTCCTTTCATTCTCTTTTTCTAGAAAATCCTTTTGATAGACTCTAGTTAAGTATACTCAGTTACTAAGGAGTCTCGGTTGCATGCAGGTTTTTCCTCCATCTTTAAAATACTACGTGCATAGCTGGAAAACAGACACACTGGTTGACTAGTAGAGAATGCAGTAGAGGACATGTTTTCAAAAAAAAAAAAAAAAGAAACAAGAAGATATTTTCATTTGAATTATTTCCCTGTAAGGGAATAGGAAGTTATGAATAATCTTTCACAGAATAATAAGTCACACATGTACACCTGTCAACTGACTGTTAAAGCATTTTCCTTCTATAATTTAGACTTTCTGGATGTGATGCCCCACCAAAATGATGACGGAGCACATCTTTTAAGTCCATTAAAAAGCAAAGTGGTACTTTTTGAAACAAAGTGGGAAACTATTTTATGTTTAGGAAAATTATTTTGGGTTTTCAGTTGTTTTGCAGCAGCCCTTCACCTAACAGGTATTAATCAGGCCTTAGGTTTTATAAAATTTTTATATAAATCTAATTTACTTACCTCTCAAGTCAGAAAACATTTGCGTAGTATTAGTATCTCTAGTTTAATGATGTAGCCTAAGAAAGAATGTGACAAGCTGTGGTAGTGAGATGGATAGTCTGTGAGAGAAAAGTGAAGGACTCAGCAGTATTTCAAAAGTTATAAATGATGAACGTAATTGATTTTCTCATGTCTTCAAGATATCCTCCTTTGTAAAATAAGTAGACATAACATTTTTTTAAAAAATACGTCTTGAAAAATCTTTATCTTTCCTTTGGAGTTAGCATCAGCAACACAGCTGGCTGTAGCTTACAGAAGAATATAATAAAGAAAATTGACACTGAAGTGACAAATCAAAAATTTCAATGACAGTAAATACAACAGAACAAAAGTAAATGAAAACACTGTGTTCTCAGCTAAACTCTAGTGTCAGCCATTTTTCTGCTGTTTCAAATAGTTTAGATGTTTGAGTGTATGATATAATGGCAGCTGGGTCGAAAGTGGAATATTACTGAATGAAAGAAGCTTAAAACATTAAATATTTCAGGTCGATGCTGCTTCTTTAAAAACTCATAGAACACAGTAGGTTTGTTTGGTGTACCTCCTTTGGTTGCATTTTCTCAGATTTCATAACTGAATGTTTCCCTGGTAAAGCTTGATGGGAAATTCTTCTGAAATCTCTTTTAGGTAACTGACATTGCCCTTACTGATTGGTTTATTCACTGTGAGATAAATAATAATTTCTTGTTTGCATAAATGAAACTCAGAATATACTCTTCTATGACTTCACCAATGTCCTTATTTTATGGGACCATGGCAGTAAATCTGTAGTACTAATTACAGGTGTAGGAAGAGATGTCCTGCATAAACTTCATATCGTATCACATAATCTTTGTAACCATACTCCATCAGGACAGGTTTGAAATGGGCAATTCAGAGATCATTTGCCCTTGCTTAAACCCCCACTTTTTAAGTGTTGTGCTTTTTATACTTTTTGCCTACCTCTATTTAACATTCTGATCACTCTGACCAACTTAGTGTCCACCCAGTTACCAACTATTAATTTTGTGATTTAATAAGAAATTCATACACAAATTTAAAATAACCTGTTGTCTAGGAAAATTGATAATTATTTAGCTTCAGGTTTTCCAAACAGTACTTTAATTCTAGTTATTCAGAAGCTATGAAATAAAAAAAGAAAATCTGCATAATTAACGAGTAGCTTTTTAGTACCTAAAGGGTGTTATCAAGGAGAAGAAATTAGTTAAGGTAGTCTCAATAGCGAGCTAATCAGGACAAGAATGATCAGCCTTGTTTTCTAGTAATAGAATTACCTAATATAGCTTTATTTTCTCTTAGTTGTTTTCACGAGCTTGCAGGGATAAAATACATTTTATTTTCCAGCAATATTAAAAACTTGCTGACTTGCTTAACCTCACTAAATATTACAGTGCTATACTTAACCGTAATAATAATACACTTATAGTGTATTTGTTTCTGTATCAAGGGACACCAATATGATCTGTCAGACTTTACAATGTAAATGTGAAACTTCTTCCACATATATTTAAAAAGAGTGGTAAATGGGACACACATATAAGAAGAGGGCAGGAGATAGACAACTGCTATTGTGGAGATATAAACCAAGCGATGTGGGTGTGACTGTGCTGTATGTATGTGGGCTACTTTTTTTCAGTGTGGCTCTTCATCTCAGGATGCAGTTCTTGCTCTCATGACTTTGCAGAGGTTTGTGTAGAAGGGGAGGGTCAGTGCAAAAGAGATCCAACATCCCTGTTTGTGATCAGGAGAGGACATCCTTTGCAGCAGATGTAGGGGAGTTCAGGGAACTATCTTCTGAAGACCTTCAAGGACTGCAACTTTTGGTGTAGCTGCTGTGCTAAGATAGGTCTGGAGGTGTTTGCAGCAAGTCGTAGTTGAGCCTGTGGTCTGCAGCACTGCTGAGAATCCAGGCGACATTGTGCCACTTGCTTGACACTTGTGGTACTGGTGGCTTTTAACATTAAACTAATATATTTATATATATTTATATATTTATATATGTTATATTTATATCTATTTATATCTATTTAACACTAAATTATACCTTGCCATCTTTGTTTGGCAAATGGCAAGTGCTGTTTTTCCTGTGTTTGCTGCCATTTTCTGGGATGTGGAGTGTATCTACAGTGGTGGGCCATTCCCATGTAGTTCCATTCATAAAGGAGCTGCAGTGAGGCACTATTTGTGCACTTGAAATCCTGAACCCTTTGTACTTCTCTTTGCAGCCCTTCCCTGTTATATTTCAGAGTGTGTTCTGGGAGAAGATCTATCTATTTCCATGTGCAGAGGTGTTCCTAACCCATCAGCTTGGTAACCTAAAACACTTCTGGCATGGTGTCCTCCATGTGGCAGCTCACAGATTCTCCCCTAGACAGAAGGGAGGCACAGAGCCAACTGAAGATTTGTTCCAGTTACTGATGAACTTATGACTCATATTTTGAGAAAGGCAAATGAATGAAACTGAAAGAAGAGCAGTGGCTTGTTGTCTTGAACAGGTGATGAATGCCTCTGATGAGACAGTACAGGCTGCATGCAGAAATGCTGGGTTATGACAGCTGCTGCAGATGTCAATGTGTGTACTGACTGTCTGAAATAAGATGGAAACACTGAATGCTGGAGCTGGGCAGACCAGCAGAATGACAATCAAATGTGAAGAGCATGACTGATGTATGTGCTAAGATGTACAGGTCAGTGAGTAAAATGAGGCCTGTACAGATGTAGGTAGGTATCTCTTCCTGAAATTTGGCTATAATAGATACACACACTCCTTCTTCCTCTTTCCTCTGCTTTTTTGCTCCACTTCAATGTCTCTGATATTCATTATTCTATAGAAAAGTGTAGAATAACACATTTTTGCTGCATTCAAAAATATTGAGAAGGTCTGAAATATTGCAGAAATGAAAGCTGGACCTAGACTAACAGACCTGGCTATTTTAGAAATTCCAGCAGTATTTTCTGCCACTTGCCAGGATTTGACATGATGTGTAAAGAAGCCAGCTCAGTCCAGCCAGAGGTTTCATGGCAACTGCATCTCCCTAGCTCTGATTATTAGTTCTTCCTCTAAGTTTTGGAAAATAACAACAGATGGATTACTTGTTTAGAACAAACAAGGCAGTCAGAAGTAGAGCAGAGCCAACTGTGCTGATATTCCAGTCTTTCCCTAATGATCCATTAGTCCAGCTACTGATGTGACTCTGTGTTGTCAAGTAGGAATGACAAAGCACGGTCTCCGACATGAATGGTGAAGTCTTCCTACCTTATGTTCTGGGAAACATTTGCCAGGATTTCTCCCAGCAATTTTTCTTTAAACAAAATATAATTTAAAAAATGAAGTTGTTGGGTACAAAATGAGAATTTTCTGCATATCCTCTTGGAAGGAAACAAGATAATTCAAAATGCAATAGCAAAATTAGATTTTAATTAATTCCTCAAAGCTGTCAGAAAAGATTAGATGGCTAATTTCCTTTTTCAAAAGCAACATATACATTTATGTACTAATCTGGGATGTAGCTGATTGTTAGTTTAACTTCCATTTAAAGGCAGTATGATTAGGGTTAATTAGAAACTTTTGGGCAGTAAGATTTTCATTAAAAATGGTTGGGTTTTTTACACTCTGACAATCTAAACATACCAATTTCAGTGAATTCTTGCTTAGAAAAAAGATCCGCAAAATGCAACAATAAATTTGCCTTACATTTTTGTATTTACAGAACACAATACTCTGACTTTGCTTTTTTTGACAGCTCTTTTCTGTTTTGAGAAATTTTGTTTACTTTACTCAAAACCCTGAAATGAGTTTAAATGAGGTAATACCATGGTAATTAGTTTAAAATAAAATCCTAGTCCATTAGAAAAAAAAATTCATTTGGAATATTGCTTCTCAAGGGTGTTTAATTTTCTGTTTATTGTCTGGACTGTAAAAAGCTTTCAGATTAACTTTATTCTCTGCAAAAAAAAAATTTCCTTTTTTCCAATAAATGTGAGAGTGTTTTCTTTTGAAAAATTTACTCAAACTTGTGATTTTTCTTGGGACACATTGCCAGAAAGTGATGAATGCGCTAGTTTTCCTGTCTCAGTATTCAAAATGTGGGGTCTTTTTTGTGTTCTTGGAGTTATATCTAGAAAAATTAGTAATATTTAGAAGTCCGTAATTTTACTATTTCTTGTTTTCCTGTAAGTACTTTGTTTTACTGCAGAAGAACATAGGTGTGGTGAAAGATAGAAATTAAAGCAAAACGCTGCCTGAAGTTTAATAAAGTTCCTTCCTTTTCCTCTTCTCATCCTCATGCTTCAGTTCTCCCAGGATGTCATCCAGATGGTTCTCTTCAGATTCAAGCATGAGCTCAAATCCCAAGTTAACCAGGCAAATTAGCTATAACAAGAGGGGAAAAAATTCATGATTGAGTTTATATGAAAAAGAAAAAGTTGCCGTGTCAAGAACAAACAAAGCAGTAAGAATTTACATTACATCATAGGGGAAATACCTTTAGGAGTATGAAAACATACTAACTTGCCATAAACACACTGGAGTTTTATGTAGATGGAAATATTTTTATTTATGGAAATAAACAAATAAAAGTCCTTCAGAGTGCAGCATGGTTATTTTCTTCAGAAACTGAATTTTTATGCATTTTTTCAGCTGCAGTTGGTATTAAAATTTTATAAAGTTCTATGACAATAAGAAAATTTAAGCTTTTATGTACCTTTCATTTCTTGAATACAAGGTATTTTCATTGAAATTAGTGAAAACCTAAGATCAATACATTTATAAATAATGACTGCAAAAAATCACAAATGTAAGTTGCAGTGAAGGTTGGTGTTTGCATCCCATTCTTTATATGCCATTATTTAGTATGCTTTCAACTGAGAAGATGATGCATTCACCTTTGAAAATGACTGAGGGAAGGATTGCTGCTTTATTCTTCCACTTCCCATGGATGGTGAAAAAGCACGTGTTTCAGCTGTAGTGAAAAGCAGGAAAATGGCAAACAAAATGGAAGTAGGATGTCAGATGTGTAAAAATGGCCATACTGCCAGTTTGATAAACTGATGCAGAAAAAGGGCATGAATATAAAAGTTCTTCTGGAACCAGGTGTGGATTTATTCGGGACAGTCACCAACGCAAACACAAATGATAAGCTCAGGCCCACCCCTGAGCTGAGCAAAATCCCCTCCTATGAGAGTGATGTCCCAACAGCTTGGTTCAGATCCAGTGCAAAGCAGTTGCATTCGATGTAGGCTGGTTCCTGTAGAGCCACACACCTTTTTATCCAGTCACTCCCTGAAAAAGAAGTGCAAAAGTAGATGAAGCAATGAATACAAGCTATATTTCATTGTGTTGTTTGTGACTGCAACTGCTTAAGTAAACTCCTGAATACAGAGTTGCAAGGGAGCAAGTCAAAGAAACAGACTTCAGGGAGGCTTTGGAAATCACCACCTTAGAAATGGCAGGACTGATTTTAGACAGCTGACCTCAGTCATCCCACACAGAGCCTCCTACAGTGTGCTTCCCAGCACTTCTGATGGTTAGAATGGGGTGTTGAAGTCTTAAAGACCCTGGAATCCACCTGCTTCTGTCACATGCAAAAGTATCTGTATATGCAAAGCAGTGTGCCTAAATTAAGCTGCAGTCCCCTGAGCTGCTTCACTTCTAGGGCAGTTTAACAAAGCATGCCATCCCCCCTCGGCCTGTGAGGTGCGTTGGAAGATTTCACAGCTTTCCTCTCACGAAGTAGATGGGGAGAGCTCTTCCTCCACTACTTCAGGTAAACACAATCATTTCCGCTGAGTCATTCTGAGCTGCACAGCTTAAGGGGGCACATCATTACCCCTGTTCAAACAGAGCTGAGGAGATACATTAGCAAGGGCAGGAACGGTTTAATGCAGCTTGGCTGGATCTAGGTGAGGATGTCTGGCCATGCTAGGGAATCAGAAGCAATAAGAAAAATGAGAGCCTGAACTAATGTGTTGATGCAGTTAAGGTAGTTTGGCTGTTCTGACAGAAAGCACTCCTTGCTTATTCAGCTCATTTGATCTTCATATTTATTGTTCTGGGGAATTTAAAACACTAGATTCAACAGAGATGGTGTTAAGTAGTCTTTTAATCAATAACAGTTTGTGAATGATATTGTGTAAAATGAGAGGTCACATTTTAACCTTTCCTTTACAATAAAACAAGACATTAGCATTTTTATGCGCAGGTCTGTGTATATTATGCATTTTGTATAATGACTGTCAAGGGTGAGTGTTTCACAGCCATTTAGGAGGCAATTATTTTGATGAATGAATAGCTCTTGCCCTTGATAGCTGCTAAAGTGTGTCAGGTTTCTTTTAGATGTTACAGACTGTAAGAGACAGAATCAAAGATGTTTTGGTGATGAACAGGGATTTTTCTTCTTCTAGTAAACTGGATGTAGTCACTGGATACTGGAGTTGATATCAGAATTATTTTTCTCTGACATTCTTTCTGACCTTTCCTTTTCACTTAATTATAGGTACATGACATTACTATTTCTGGGTGGTCCAAAAATTCATGACTACTAGTGTGAAGATTCATGCTAAAAGTACCTCTGCAGCAATTTTTATAAATGTTTTAATTTTCCTAGTGCTACTTTTTCAAGTAAATATGAATGACTTTAAAAAGTCTCAGAGCAGAAACAATACCAGATAATAAGCTTATTTTAGATTCCTTTTAAAAAAAACCTCATCAAATCATATAACAGCGGTTGTCCTTCAGATGTTTAACATAATCGCATAAATCAAATCGGCATCAAGTATCTTTTTCTGAAGTTGTCAAAATATTTTCGGACAATCATTTCAGTAAGTGCTGTTTAATGGTAAATGTTTACATGCTAGAAAAAAAAGAAGAAATATGCTTGCAGAATTTCCATATCCAGTTTTAAGTTCTGCTTATTTGCACATACACATTACCATTTATTCTGTGAATGGTTTTCACAAGAAATTGAGAAAGATATTTTTCCAACAATACCTAATTACTTTTTCTAATATGAAAAACTAACTCCCTTTTTTTCTGGTAGCTCCTCTAACATAAGGGCCTGATTTTCAGTGTAATGACAGACCTCTAGACTGGAAGTTTCTTGAAAGTGTAAATGTGTCTTGATGACTAAAAAAGACCATGTGTGCAAAGCCTTAGCACAGGTCGTAACTAAGGAATTTACCAAAGCATTTACCTATTTTTGTTCTTCCTTTCATAGGGTTTTCAGGTATTTAGGATTCCCTGCGGTTGTGCCATGATGCATAGCAAAAATACCTTCTGTATCTCATTACTAGTTTTCATTAAGCTTGTTGAATTACCTGTCAACTTCTTAAATATTAATGAAGATTTGGAGAAATTGGCTAGTACAATAATTAGATGGAAATTGGAGACCTTATCAATTAATACCTCTGCTATAAACAGCTTGGGGCTTTTAATTTAGAATAGTCTGAGTCTCTTAATATGCAGTCTTCCAAGGAAAAGGCCATTGCCTTTGTAGAGAACAAAAAGAGGGTTAGGAAAGTGCAGTTGTACACATAAGTCAATAAATACGGTGTTTGTGTAGTGTATGAAATGAAATTTTGTCATCGAATGTTGAATGTAGTATTCTTCTAAGTCTTCCAGGTTTTAAAATGTTACAAGTAGGCACAATCTAAGGGGTTTTCTTTGAAATGTAGTTTCCTTCCTTTAAAATGTCACTAAGGTCATACAGCATATTTTGTAGGTAAGGTATTCCATAGCTGATCATTTGTTGAATGATATTACACTTTTGATACAAAGTTTGCATATATCAAATGGAATGATTTATCAAAAAGTGAAACTTTGAGAATTTTTTGTTATGCCCCTCTTTTTCAGTCTAATAAAGCATTGATGTTAATCACATTCAAATGCTATGTTCAGGTTGAAGTATGGCGGTGACCTGGAGAATCCCTCTACCTGGAAAAAAAAGAGAAAACAAGAGAGATAAATCTTGTCTTTATACCATGCCTTGTTCTTAACAAAATCCAGATGTTTTTTCAGCTTTGGATCTCAGAGTCATTCTCTTCCCCCCTGTAAACAAACTTATCAAGTCTTGTGCAGTCTGTGTGAAATACATGAGACCTTCTCCTCCCTTCCACTACTTCTCATGTGCTTTCCCTGCCAGTCCAGAGTTTCTCTGTGCAGAGGTCCCAGTGCCATGTACAGCTGGCTGGTAGCTGGCTCCTTGCACCCCATCTCTGGAGAGCCCCCCCAGAAGGCTCCTGCTGCTGCCAAAGCATTCTACCTACCCTATAGTAATCACAGGAATAATATCAGGATAGATATTTCAAACAGGCTGTGAAAGATGTGTTACCACAGCTGTATAATTCCATATGAAAATGTGTGAAATAATTTTTCCTGAGAGTGTAAACTTTTGGGACATAGATTTCTCTTTTCTGCATGCTTATAGAAAAGCATATAAGGAGCCTATTTTAACTACTTCTTGGCTTTAGATGCTGCTATGACACAAATAAAATAATACCTGTCAGCAATAAAAGACGATGAAAATCTGTTAATTGTACATGTTATAGGAATGTTTACTGTTTTCTTTCTATATGGAATTGCTCACTAGATGTCCTCACAGGATCAGAACTCATGGAGTATTTTTTATAATGAAGCTTGGAAATTGTTATATTTGCCCAATCTTGAATGATTATGAGCTATAAAGGGAAATCAACTGGAAAATTAAGACATACAGAAGGAGATGGCCAACTTTATACCAAGTTTTACACTTCAGTTTTAAAACTGTGACAATTTTTGCTGGCTTTGTACAGAATCCATACAGGATACTGAGCAAATATAAACAATGGTTTAATATACAGGTAAAAGCCAATGTAATAATTTTCTGATAGGAAAATTAATAGTGGGGAAATTAATAGTGTATAAAAAAGAAGTTAATCAAGAACTTGAGAGCATTGCGTGAGCAGACTTCAGATGATCATGTAGAATATAAGAATGTTGATAGTGTTAAATTAAACTTGTTAGTTTTCTAGGAAAAGGTGTTATGATCCTCAGAGTTAAGAGCAACATATTTACTAAATATTGAGTATTATTCATGACTTATGATTATTGGTTATTCACCATCAATGTAACTAAAACTACTCCCACTGTAAGAAAACCTGTCTTTTATTTGATTTTATGACATTAGTTATGCTTCTCGTGAGGCCAAAAGCTGTCTTTTCTAAGCTAGCTTGTTAACATAGATTTTTTTCAATTGTAACACCAAAACTGACCATGACATTGAATAATTTAACCTCCTCTGTAACACGGGCCATAGATGTTTGATAAGATAAATGTAAGCAGTTGTAGATAGTTACAACTGCACTTTTGGAGCTGATGCTTTTGGAAAGCATGGAATGTACCTCAGGCAGATTTTTGTCTCCAACATGTTGCAGACAGCTAAAGAATAATTTGATCCTCTGTACAGATTTGATCAAAGGTCCTTTTTCTCTTCACAGGACCTAGGAAAGGGGTCACTAGGGAGCTGCTAGTCTGTCTCATTATTATACAAAATAACACGTTTTTTCCGTTCTATGAACATTTCTAAAACAGGACCCTTAATGATGTTCTGAGTGACCACTTTGTATTTGGGACCATCTATCCATAATACAACAAGGAGTAATGCAGTAGAATTGCCTTCTCCCATTTTCCTCATTATTTAAACTCATCAAATGGTTTTTCTAATAACTTCTATTTATTCCCTAGAAGTGTCATTAGCAAAACATAACACCCAAACATCTTTTAGTGGAACAGACGTTTGACATATTGTAGTAACAAATCAATTCGTCCTTCAGTAGATGTAACTGGACCAAACAGAGTTTTGTCTGGGCAAAAAAGGCAGAAATTGATTAAAAACACAAATAAGGAAGTATCTTTAAAAACAGTAGAAGAATCCAACTCAGAGTACTGAAAAACTAGTACTTTGCTAGGAGATAAGCTGTCTGATTAACTGAGGATGTGAACTACTTTGAGGCAATTGCTTTTTAGGTATGCTCATTTTTCTTTTCCTGAAAGAGTTAACTCACAGATATACCTCACGTAAAAATACCTGGCAAGTTAAAAGCAGTTATGTAAGTCTTGTACAGAAACAGAAGTGGCAAATGGGGGCAGGTACCTCTTGGAAAATATACTCACTGAAAAACATCAATGAAATAGCAGCATCTGGAAGCAAGCAATTCTAAAGTAAAACTAGAATTCATAATATCTGATAATTTAATAGTGAACATGAGTAAAAGATAAAAGCAGTGCAATATCTGAGGTGTAAATACTGATACACCCTATGTTACTGCAACACCAACACCAGCACCTGTGTTGCTTGGCAATGAGAAGTTTTATAGATACAGCTGAAGACTGGAACTGTAACAGGAAAAGATCAAAAGTCAAGCAGAGCTGATTTATACAGAAAATTATTTTCTGAAAGGCAATTGTACCTAAGCTGATTCTGAAGGTCCCTAGGAAATATGGATTATTAGAGAGCATTTTATCTTAGGAAACCTAATATACATAGGATCTTGCTAGAGTCAGATGGAGATGAGCTTTTGCAAAGTCCAGTCAAATTAGCCTCATGCACGTATTACTTGCCCAGGGAAACTTCATGAACTGGAGGAGACATCTATCTTCCCTAGCATTTGTGACTATCCCTCTGTGTGATGACATCCAACCTGGTGCATATAAACATAAATTAACTGTCTAAATTAATGGAAGAGAACATAAACAGTAAAATAACAAAATCAGCAAAACAAAACAAAAAGTAAACCAGCAGCAAAAAAACTAAACCAACTCAACATAAACCCAGTAAAAACCAAGAGCAGCCCTCAAAAGAAATTTGGGCAAGCTATTAATGGTGTTATATTTATAATTTTGGTAATGTCCTTTTGCAGAAGAGATGCTCCTAAGAGGTAATGGTATGAATTCATACCTTCTGAACTACTTTAAACTTCACAGTGAGTAAGTGCTTTGAGATTGAACTTGTAGAAAGCAACACTGGGATCTCTTACTGGTGCACATTTGTGCTGCTCTATTCATATCAACGTTTTTAGGAGTTAAAAATTATATTAAACTCCTGTTCAAAACCTGGTGCATTTATAGGAGGTTTCTTTGTTGTCTTCTGTTCTGTTCCCAAATGTTGTAGTCTGCAGGTGCAGCATCTCTTTTCTGCTACAGTGACAGCATAACCCAGTAACAGCCTTCTCCAAACAGAAGCTAATCAAGTAATGTATTTTTTGTAGATAGCAGTATTTGTGGACAATTTCATGGAGATCATAGAATCTTCTCCACAGGATTGTTTTTTCATGGTATTTCAATTTCTAAAGTATGCCTTTATCACTGTCTTCTGCACAAGCTGGTAAGATCAGCTCTGCTTGACTGCTATTCTGCTTGAACAACCAAAGGAGGAGCTGGACGTGCAAGGATAGCTTAGTTCCCCATGTGAGTTCACGACTGCTGACACTGCTAGAAGTTCATTCATTCTGCACTGTAATGTAGGAGTCTCCAGAGTACCTCTAAATAATAGATGGCAGCACACCTATCGCAGCATCACCATAGAAAGGAAAATTGCCAGAATTGAACACCTGTGTCGTTTCCAATACCACCTGTGTGAGAAATCATGATAGATGGAGGCAGAAGGAGCCAAATACCTAGTTTCCTGACTGAATATGAAATGTTATTTCTAAATCTTTCTTCTAGCAATCTCCGTTGTTATTTAGTCAGTGTTTGAAATCTGTCTGATAGTTAACTGTGGGTGTTCGGGGCTGCTTTACCAGCTAGCTTGCTCTCCGAGTCCGCATATAGGGGTACTGCTTAGTACCTTTAGATCTTGTGGGTCTGAACCTCAGGCAGAAACTCAGCAAACGGTGTGGAACAAAGGAGGACTCTCACGTGGGTAGCAACCAGGTTTATTCCACCCAGAGGGCCACCTGGAAGAGTGAGGCCTGGCCTTCGGGTTTCGGGTTAAGTACAGGGGGTGTGGAAAAGGGTACGGGGTAACTTGGACCAATCCCAAAGGGAGGGAGTGACACAACGCAAAGGACAGGTAGTAGGACAATTCTATGCATAAAAAGGGGAGTGGGGAAATTGAGAACTTGCTGAATCACCCTGAAGCCCCACCAGAACCTTTCAGGCTTTAGGGTGGGGTGGCAGGATGATTGACAAGACTCATCACCCAGGAAAGATCAAAGAGGGGTTTGGACATGGGGGTATAGGAACAAACCAATATAAAAGAAATAACAAAAGCATACAGAATTTTGGGGAAAACCAAAATGCACACCACAACAGCTAACTGAATTACAATTTATAATATCTGAATTTTCCTTATTAATGCAGTGTGCCTGAGTTAGGGCATGTAGGTTGCTCTAAAATTTTGGGTCAAACCCCAGAAAATGTATGAAGACTTGCACTCTTGATTGAGTTAATAAAAACCTGTTACTTATTATAACATGTGTTTTGGCATTTGTATTCCCCTGAAGTCTTCCAAAATTAACTCTGTAGGAAAAAAATTCGACACATAGAGGACTGCGAGAGATTTTAGTGAGCTGAAGCTGCTGCAATGACCACACCTATGACAGGATAATGAAAAAAACAGTTCAGGCTGGACTTTCCCTCTTTTATGTGGACTAGCAATTTATTCCAGCCCTCCATTCCTCTGCAGCTTCTCCATCTCTGCTTTGGAGCATACTTAGGCTATTCCTTTATATGCTTCTATTTAGTTCATGTTGCCTTAGGTAAAAACACTGACTTAGTCTGTTATTATCAGACTAAGCCCATCACTGCTCTCACTTTCTATCTTTCACCTGTTTTGGCCAGAACTGCAACAGCCTGAAATCTTAATGGGACACTGTCCAGCACTGTGTACACAGACAAATAGTCAACATAGAGAAACAGACACAATAAATGTAAATATAGCACATAACATTGAAATAGGAGAAACTGGTCTATTAGCAGGGTAGAAGTCTTACTTTTTATATCCAGTTTTTGTTTCCAAAAGCATAACCAGACATTACAGAAATAAAAGCTAATCAGCTGTAGCATGACATTATTTTGCATCCTCTGTCCAGTTGCTCCTGTTGAAAAGTCCCTTTCATTTTGTGAGCTTCACTGTAGCCTGCAAGATTGTTTAAACTTCTGGTGTCATCAGTAAGTTGAAATGACAGATGAAAACCTGAAATAGGTCTATAGTTAAGAATTGGCATGAAGAATTAATCTGAGGTTTATTTACAAAACTGTTACTGTGCTTGTATTTCTCTTTGATGAGGCTGTGAAGGTCCCTCATCTCAACAGCTGTGAAGCTTGTACAATCTTTGATGATTACGATTGCACCCAGCTAAGACACTTCCTGGACAACCTGGGCAAGATCACAGAGTGCATCATAGCCAGTGATGATGTGAATGAAGGAGGTTTTTATGTCTTTTTCCATTGGGCATGCACTGGTATGTGAGAATTGGAGTGTGAAGTGGAGGAATTGCCATCCAGCCTTGGCCCTACTGACCACCTTTAAAAACTTTTTTATTTCTTTCCAAATAAGGCTAGATGGAAGTTGTTACTCTAAAAAATGTAATAACTCTTGGTAGTTTTTTCAGTTTTGAAATATACTTAGCAGAAGGTACAGTATTGCAAATAATTTAAATTATCACTCTAATGGCCACATCAATGCTGCGCCAAATGGAATGATCCTCCCTCAGGGGCTCAGAGTGAAAGCTTTACCAAAATGCTTTGATACAGTATTTCATTTGAGGTTTTCATCATATTTTTCATCGTTATCATCAGTAATCTATTAGTTTCTCAGCTGACACAACAGATCTTTTAGTACACATTGTTCAGGGGAAAAGCTGAGACAGTTTGACAGTTGAAAAAATTCATATTCAAGCGGAGGTGCTTAAACATGAGACTTTTAAATGTGCCACTATTAGACATGCAGAAGTATTAACTGGGGCAGTCATGAAACTTAGTGCATGAATATGGGCATCCAAATTTGAAAATGTTGATCCATTTGAGTTGCCCAAAGCTATTCAAGATGTCTGTAGCCAAGATGAAAAGTGAGCTTCACTATCTCACCTCCCATTCTTGCAGTTTATTTAGTACAGCTCCCCCTTCCCGCACTGACATTTTCTAAGCAGTTATTTCCAGCTGGTTTCAGATTTACATTCTTGCACCCTCCTGTATTTTGCTAATTAGTCGCTATTTTTTGTCTGTAATAGTCTTTCACAGACAGTCTGAATGAGTCTGTCACATCACTGCAGTCCTGATACATGGGATACATTTTGGGCCACTCACTGGGAATGGGCTTTGCTGCTCTGTACGTCACATCACAGGTGAAGGAGAACTGGGGAGCTGCAGAGAAGCAAAAGGGAAGCTGGGCTGGTGTTTTAAGACTTGGCATTTTTTTATTCTCCAGTATATGGAGTAAATTGCGATTCTGTGCATTAACTTCACAGGCAGTTTATCACATTTTAAATTGTTAATAAAGCTAGTAATTTGAGCTTAATGCTGAATCATCCAGCTTCATATAAGTGAGTAAACTAGATCAGGCTTTCAAATGGGAAATGTTTGGAATAAGGTATTGCAGTATTGTGAAGGTCACTAAGGCCCCCTAAATACTTGTAAATAAGGATTCATTTGTCTGTGATTTTGTAGAGGGTTTTAGACAATTACTCTAATTCTAGTACTTCTTATTTTGTTTCATGGATAATTTTGCAAAATATCACTAATGTTACATTTGTTGGTCTTTGAGAAGGTTGTTTTTAGAAAGATGACTAGAGCTGTGGGAATAATAACAATTTTGGAACAACAGCCACAATAAAAAAGAACCACGTAAATACACTTGGCTTGGTCTGAAACAAATTTCATTTCAGAACAATCCAAGCAAATTCTTTTGTTACTGATTTCTTAATTTGGAGGATAACATCAATCCTTCAAGACATACATCTTTATAAAATATCAGGTTTTAAGTGCATTTGTGAAACGCTGCATTTTAAAATAATTTAACATCTCTCATTTTACATTGTCAATCCAGAATATAAATAATTTCTTCCACTTTTCTTGTGCTGCTTACACTAAGGAAAAAAAGATAGAAACATAGAAATAACACCAAATTTTTTCCACACTGGACTAGGGAATAAATTAAACCTGACCTGGTGGTCAGAAGCACTACTGGCAGGTTGAAAATATGTTGAAAAATCAGGTCAGCTTCTCAGGTTTCTGTCACTTTACTATGACACCCAAAAGAGAGTACAAGTGTACAACTGGTACTGAA